>CAUYLG010021361.1:0-177082 GCA_963573385.1 Cacajao melanocephalus | reverse complement strand
AAAACCCCGGGGGTTTACTCTTCCCCCCCCCCCCCCCCCCGCCCCCGAGCAGTACTTACTGCATTCCATGAAGCTTTTCCTGGCGAATCTAAACAATGGCCACTTGCCCTTACATGGCCTCCTCAGGCCAGGTTCCCTGCCAAACAGAGACACTCCAGTTGTGCTATTTAATTCATTTATTCTAAGGTTTATTCTTGGTCTACCAATTCCTTGAGACACTAAAAAAAAAAACGCTTATTAAAGATGTCTTCTCAGAGGTTTCAGGTAAATAGATTAAATGCTCATGTTTCTCTCTACTCTTTCATGGAACTCCATTAAAATGACAGGAAAGGAATAAAAACAAAAGTATCACAAGGACAAATAAAACATGAGGTGAGATGGTAACAGATAAGAGAGGTCAAAAAATTTTTGGAAGGAGAAAAGCAGAAAGGCAAGTGATAATTAAAGTTTTAATCTGTTCTAGGTGGGAGAATAAGAAGCAAGCTAATTAAAGTGCAGAACCCCAAAGACAGGAATCAGAGGGTGGTGGGGGGGGCTGGGTAAACAATCTGTAGGGAGCAATTCAGAGATCCCCCTTCTCAATCCCCACCCGTCCAGTCGGAAGTCAAGAGGACTGCCATCTGGAGTGGCTGGCAGCCGGGAAGTCCACGGAAAAGGGGGATTCGGTTAAAACGTTAACAGGCCCATCCCCTAGTCTGCCTCCAGCTCTCCAGACACCCTGACTTCTGCTCTGAGAGTCAATGATGAGTTAGTTACTGGGAGGAGGAGAAAGCAGCATGTGAAGGTCTACAAACAAGAGGGCCCAATCTTCTCCCCACCCATGGCAGCCCCGTTCACACACATAGCGTGCTCATCAGTTCTCCGAGCTGGCCATTACAGATGTGCAGAAAGCACAGGACCACCAGACATCTCAAGAAAGCCTCCACCAGAAAGACCGTGTAGGTAAAGGACTGAAAGGAAATACGGACCACGAACACTGCAGAGGAGCTCTTCAAAAAGAATCCAAACATTTGGTCCAGCGCCGTGGCTCACACCTGTAATCCCAGCAGTTTGGAAGGCCGAGGTGGGCAGATCACCTGTGGTCAGGAGTTTGAGACCAGTGGTCAACATGGTGAAACCCTGTCTCTACTAAAATTACAAAAATTAGCTGGGAGTGGTGGTGTGCACCTGTAATCCCAGCTACTCGGGAGGCTGAGGCAGGAGAATCGCTTGAACTCCAGGAAGCAGAGGTTGCAGTGAGCCAAGACTGCACCACTGCACTCCAGCCTGGGCGACAAGAGGGAAACTCCATCTCCAAAAAAAAAAAAAGAAAAAATCCGAACATTATCGTCGGTGAGATAAACCATCACAGCCATGGAGTAAGAGGGTATAAAAAAGAAAAATTTAGTGAACAAAACAAGTTCGTGGAAAGTGAAACTATGAAAACAGAACAAACATCTGCCAGGAAATAGAACAAAAAAAAGCAAACAGATGAAAGAAGGATAGAAGAAAAGGTTTAGAAATTAAAGAATTAATCCAGGATTTATAACATCCAACTAAATAAAAATACAGATACGGAAATTATCAAAGAAATAGTACCCTCCCCAAATGAAGAAAAAAAAGCACCAAGTTTAATACTGAATAAGCTGAGCAAAATGAATGGAAAATAACAACTCCAAAGATCATCCACATTTCAGAAATCAAGGAAATCAAGTTTCTAAAGTCTCCAGAGAGAGAAAAAATCAGTGACATACAAAAGAAGAGGCCCTGGACTTCTCAACAGACATGCTAAACCTCGGGGGACAGTGGGGAACAACAGCTTTTGAAGGAGAATTATATCCAATCTAGAATTCTACACTCAGCCAATCCACCCATTAAGAGTGAGGGTAGAAAGGCCACCTTTCTGACATGCAGAGACACGTACCTCTCCTGCACCCTTCCTACAAAGCTACTACAGAATGAACCCTACTAAAACGAGGGATTACATGAAAACAAGACATGGGATTCAGAAAACAGGGTTTGAGGTCAAAGTAATTCCAAGAATGGCAGTTAAGGGGTGCTTTACTCAGCATATACAGCCAGCCATGAGGGTAATAAAGTACAGAATGGAGAACGTGGCAGGGTCCTCTGGAGGGATTCCAGCTCTGACCAGATCACCCTTGCTGCCAAAAGCCACACAAAATTTAAAGAAGCAACATGCAAAGTGCTTAGTTCCAAATCAAAGTCCAGTATGGCTGATCTAATTGAAAGAATTTAAGGCAGCTGAAAGCATCCCTCGCTGTAAAAGAGGCTGTGAATTTGAGTTCTGAATTCTGAATTACAAAGGCAGAGCTTTTCACACGTGGGAATCTCCCTAGACATGGAAACGTTACTTAAAAGATGATGGTCATCTATGAACATGAAAAATGTTCACTTGTAGTCTGATTAACTAATGAGTTCCACCATCTTGAGACGAATTGCACAGTTCCATCAGAGGCTTGAGGGTGAACTGGTGATGTATACATTTCTTAAAAAGTAAAATAACAGGCAGTTATCAACTCCTGGATAACAAAAAGTTGTACAGTAAGGAAATATACTTAACAGTCCATGACCCAACTACTGACAGTTATTTTGCAGTTATGTTAACATGAACGCTGAAAGTTGATTTAACCAAAAGTTATAATATGTAAAGATGAAGAGGGAAAAGGAAATACAGGGCAGGAAAGTCAGTTTTTATTCAAAAGTTCACTTCTTTACTTATTTCCATATAATCATTCTCCAGGTTAAACACATCAGAATAAAGGCTCAGAATGCTGAGTATATCGTCTGAGTATTACTTAAGATTTCTGGCAAACTATTTCTAAAAGCAAAAGTCATCAGCAATGTATACTGCAAAGCAAAAGATTAATTGTTTATACATAAGCTTAACTGCCACAGAGATGCTATAATTGCATGATACACTCTAAGATAGAAGAAAATAAGGTTAACAGAAATCATATACCAATTTAAAAATGTCTATTATCAAAACAATGTTTACAGACATACTACACTTCCATCCTCTCTGGATACATAGATAGATTAGGAATTTTCTCCACTCTGGAAGCCTGAGCGCTTGCTCCAAGTACGAAGAGACAGTTTCCTTTCTTTTTAAAAAAAAAAAAAAAAATCAAACAAGATCAAGCCAGACTTTAAGCAGCAGCCCTGTGGCTTTCTGAACTGATCCATCAAAGCACCAAAGCAGAGCAAAGATGAAAGGAAAATTTGGAAGGAAGAAGGAGAGAAAGCTAGATTCTATGTTTATAATCACGTGTAAACTGAAAATGTGAAAAATTCTGTAAAATTCACAAAGACCACCTTACAATCTAATTAAACTTGAAAAGCACACTCTACCTACTCCCAAGAACACACGCCTCCCTCCCCAGACCCAGCAAACTCCTACGGCAAGATCCAGGCCTAAGGGCACCTATTCCCCACCCCATGTAGCTTCAGTTGTTCCCAAAGTATGGTCCACAGATCTTGACCCAGCACTCCTCGTACTGCATCCAAGTACCTGGTACGTATCTGTTCCCATGATGGTTACCCACTTAGGGTTACCAACAAACATCTGATGACAACTAAGTGAACAAACTATCAAAGACCTTAATAATATTCTCTCAGTTCATTAGACCAAAACAACAGCTATGGATAGCAATGGATATATGAGAGAACGGCATTTATCTAAATGCAAAATGTCAATTTTTTTAATTTAGTGAATACATATTAGAGTCAGTCTGGACTCACATATACAGCCGAACACTTCCCCTCTACATCCCTGTCCTTATCCCAGCCCAGGAATGTGCCCCTCGGTGCTACCACAGCCCCAGGGGAAATATCTATACCAGTGCTCACTACTCAGCGTATCTCTTTGCAGAGTGTCCCTGCCATGGTCCTCAGGAGCAAAGCCCCAGTGACGGCCATCTTGGTATTTCCCCATGACTAGTACAGGATTGAACACACTGTAGACATTCAAAATACATGTGCTGAGTTAAACTCAAAGTAAGAAAGCTTAACTTACAGTATGAACTGTTTTTCTTTCCAGTGAAACATTTTTTTTATTCAAATAATTATATTTTAAAAGAAAACTTTGCATACTATCATAAAGTATTACTTGCCATAAATAGAAGATTACCAGAAAAAATGAATACCATGAAGACAATACAATATAATTACATTCTAACCAGATATTGACGCTGCCCAAGGCACAGACGAGGCCTGTTCTTCAGAAAAAGGAAATGGGGTGGGAGGCACGATGAAGTGCTTGAAGGATGCTACAGCGTACTAACACCAATGAGAGAACAACTTCCCTACTCTATGACTCCAGGTTACATAAGGCTGTGTCTATGTGCCACCCAAAATGACCCTGTGTAACCCCAGTGGAATGTGTTGCACACACAGCAACACTGGGCTGGAGGACCTTTAAGGTTACTATCTACTAGAAAAGCAGAATTCTCTACTTAGAGTTTGTATGAGCTTGGGCAAGGTACCTAACCTCTGTTTCCCCGTTGGCAAAGTGAGTAGTATTCCTTACCTCATGGATTTGGCAAGAATTATAGGAAATGATATACGGAAACGGTTTGGCAACATTCCCTGGCGCTTAAGAGTCTCAGTAACAGACCAATGGTGAAATACTGTTTCTAGTGTAAAATGGTACAGCCACTATGGAAAACAGTTTGGCAGTTCCTTAAAAAGTTAACATACAGAATTGCCACACGATCCAGCAAGTCTACTCCTCGGTCTACACCCAAAATAATTTAAAGTAAGTTTGCAAACAAATACCTGTACGCAAAGGTTTACAACAGCACTATTTTCAACTGCTAAAAGATGGAAACAACCCAAATGTCCACCAGTGGATGAATGAATAAACAAAATGTGATGCATATATCCAACAGATTATTATTAAGCCATAAAAAGGAATGACGTACTGGTACGTGCCACAAGAGATGAACCTTGAAAACAGTATGTGAAGTGAAAGAAGCCAGACACAAAAGGTCATATATTGTATCATTCTATGTACATGAAATATCAAAAACAGGTAAACCCAGAGATAGAAGGCAGGTTAGCAGTGGCCTAGGGGGAAGAGGGACAATGGAGAGTGCCTATGTAACGGGCACAGGGGTCTCATCTGGGGGTGGTGAAAATGTTGGAACTAGAGGAAGAGAGGGCTGCACACCACTATTACTGCAGTAAACATCACTGAACTGTACACTTTGAAGTGTTTAATTTTAGGTTACGTGAATTTCCCCTCAAAAAAATTCCTCTAAGTGTGACAGACATAGTAGGCCACATTCAATTTTCAGTTTGTTAAAGGTCACAAAAGACTTTACGTGAAACGAATATTCAATGTCAAAATGAGGCTACTTTAATTATAATCAGTCTTATTATTTAAAAACTCAAAGGAACTCTATTATCAGTGATGAAAAGCATTCCAGCTTTACCAGAATCATAAAACAGTGCTAGCGTGTGCCCAGAGTTCTGGCGGTAAGAAACTGAAACCCTTGCTCTAGCACTTAGTAGGCATGTAAATTTGAACAGCCTGATAAACTCCTTCCCTCAGCCTCCACATTTGTAAATTAAGGATGACTATGTAACAATGCCTGTCTCAGAGGCAGTCATGAGGACTGCTTGAGTTAATCCATATAAAGCAAGTAAAACAAACAAGTGCCCGACCCAGAGTAAGCCCTCAATAAACATAAGCTACTATTACTATTCATAAAATGGAGATAAACAGAAAGATGGCAGGGATTAAAGGAGAACATCCATGTAAAAGTACTCAGCATAAAACCTGGCACAGAGACTGCTGTTATTGTTACTGTCTTCCAGAGGCAATTTCTCGTATTTTGCAAATGAGGAATTGGGCCCAGAGATGAGACAATGATGATAATGACAGTTTACATGGAGGCACTAGATTCCTGTCATCATCATCATCATCATCATCAAAATTATTTATCTATCATAGATCCTCAGCTAGAATAAAGCACACAGGGATGATTTTTAAGAATTCAACCTACATTTCATTCCTCTACTCCGAGGTGCAAGTCTCATTCCAGCCGCAGCCGTGACCTCTGTTTTGGAAACCGGCTGCAGCGCAGTGTGTGCGTAATGGCAGCAGCCCCATAAAGCACGTGAAAATCAAGCCTGGGTTCAAATGATCAGCAAGAGAGAACTAAAACGCCATCAAAAGCCATTTCCGTGATCCCAGCACAAGCATGTATGTGAACTGTGCCCTCACCGCAGAGGCTCAAAGCCCATCTTCCAGGCCCTGTTCTTCCACCACACACAGTAGGAACTCTCTTCCCTCCAGCAGCAAATCCCTAACAGAAAATCATGTTTTGTACATATGGCATCCTAACTGCTTGGGGGCTTTCTTCAGTAAGCACTGTTGAATGACTGGTGTTGGGATGAAGAACCTAGCTCCCATCACATCTACACCACCCGACTCAACCTTCTCCAGACCCCAACTGGAGGTATTACACCCAGCACAAGGGGTCATTCTGAGACATGACAGGCCTTGGAGCAGAGTAGCAGCCATCTCCGATTTACTCAATGGGGTTAAAATCAGAGAGGAAGAAACAAAGACCACTGACATGACACACACTGAAATGAGCAAGACAGAAAACCACTCTGCTAGAACAATCTCTCAGGCATCAAACCTTCCTTAGGAATCTAAAAGCAGCATTAAAAACACAGCCCTGTAGCTGTCTGCAGACTTCGTTCTCGGAGCACCTGAGCACTGGGATTCTAGTGGAAACTATGAAAGCCTTGGTGAACAAGCCCACCTCGGAGCTAACCATGGGTGGCAGATATACGGCTAAAACACACAGACATTTTTGCAACAGGCTGAACAGATTTGACTGGCCAGAGTCTATGATTCTGCGAATTCTTTATCTGTAGTTTGGAAATGTTTGTGAAATGCCACGTAGGGCTCCAGATGATGGGTTCACACCCTGGGAAAACCTAGGGCATATATTCTAACAGGAGCATCAGACAAGTGAGGTTCAGGAGGGGATAAGAGAACTGGAGAAAACAGAACAGGGCAGGAGGCAGTGGGAGTGTGCAATTTTACTTGAGTAAGTCAGAGTGGCATCTCAAGGAACTGAGATAGCAAGCCCTGGCCAAAAGCCTTCACAGCAGGAGGAAAAGGAAATGCAAAGTTCAGAAACGCTGAAAAATGCTGAGAAAGGCTGAAAGGCTGAGAAAAAAACTTAAAAGCTGAGAGATAGAGAAGGACCAGGTTGTGGTCCAGGTGGAGGGAAGGAAGGAGTTACCAGGTATCAAGACAGGAAAACTACAAGAGGTGACACTCAAGTGAGATTTTTTTACACAAGAAACACTTTGAAACTGTCAAGAACAATTCTGTGTTCCCTACAAGGTGTTGGCAACCAAAAAGTTCTGCCTCCAAAATTTTAGAACTCAGAAATCAAATTCACAGCCTCTCTGGCAGCCTGCGTACATTCAGGTGACTTAAATTCTTTGTTAGATCATAGCAGAGTTTGATGTGGAAGTAAGCACAATGCATGATGCTTCTTGCCAGACCTTGGTGGCATCTGCAGCAGTGGTGATTTCCTACTCAGAGCTGGAATCCCTCCTGGAGCCTCGTGCCTCATCTTCCGCTGTGTATTTATCACTCTCATGGCCTGCTGCACATGTGCAGTGAAGCATCCCTTAACCGCCATTCTTGGAAGTGTGCTGTGATACATCAGACGCCATGAAGTCTAAGGGCTGGTGATGTTACTAAGTTAGTACTCTTCCCATCTTTTTATTTTGAAGCCAAGGAGGAAGAAGAATGGGTGAGAACTCAGCCAGAGACAATATTGGAGAAAGAAGAGATTAGCTCTCCCTGGCAGCTGAAGGAAATTCTAGTCCTTCCTCCTCTCCCCAACTGCTATGGTTTGAATGTATCCCCTAAATTTCATGTGTTGGAAATTCAATCCCCAAATTCACATGTTGACTAGAGGTAAGGACTTCAGGAATTAATTCGATAAGATTATCAGAATGAGGTCCCCTACAGTGGGACTCGTGGCTTTCTAAGAAGAGGAAGAGAGATCTGAGGCAGCATGCTCCTACCGTCTCACCCTGTGATGCCTTCCGCCATGCTGTGAAGGAGCAAGAGGGCCCTCACCAGAGGCCAACACCATGCCTTTGGACTTCTCAGCCTTCAGAACTATAAGAAATAAATTTCCTTTCTTTATAAATTACCCAGGCTGTGATATGCTTTTATAGCAACAGAAAACAAACTAAGACACTAACCAAATTTTGGCCAATTACTAAAGAGTAAGATCTTGTCATCTCCATGACCCCTAATGAATGGCACAGGACCTATAAGTATGAGAAACGAAGGTAGGTTCTATTTCTCCATGAAGCCTAGGACACTGAAGAGAACCTCCAAAGACGTAAATGCTTAAGATGTCTAGAAAACAGGCCTAGTGTGGTGGCTTAAGCCTGTAATCCCAGCACTCTGGGAGGCCGAGGCAGGCAGATCATGAGGTCAGGAGATCGAGACCATCCTGGTCAACATCGTGAAATCCCGTCTCTACTAAAAATACAAAAATTAGCTGGGCATGGTGGTGCGCACCTGTAATCCCAGCTACTATGGAGGCTGAGGCAGAAGAAACACCTGAGCCAAAGAGTTGGAGGTTGCAGTGAGCTGAGATCATGCCACCACACTCCAGCCTGAGAGACAGAGCAAGACTCTGTCTCAAAAAAAGAGATGTCTAGAAAATGACTGTTGGGATACCTGACGATCCTACTGGAAATCTAGGTAATATACTAACTGAAGAAAAGGGAAGCCTCCTTGTTGGCTCACCCTTCTAAGGAAGCATCTGAGGTCAAAGATCCCATAGGCCAACAATTATTCTGGCCTTTTCCTTTTCCCAGTTCTCTTTGGAAACAATGATTATGCCACTGATTAAAAAGAAACATCTAATCCTTACTTATAGCATTTTAAGAGCTGTTGCTTTCAGGTATGCTCTCACTATCTTTGGTGGCTCATACTAGAAAACCATCCCTGCAAGGCTCTTTTCTGCGGTGCATCTCAGACTGAAGCTCTCTTCCAAAAGACATTTGTCTCCAGCTCTCTTGAGGACTAGCTACTACAACTATCCAAGTGAGGCTGGTTATGCCATTAAGTAAAAGTTAATTACCTCAGCAATGGTTTCTGCATTTTAATTCTAAGACCTGTGTATTTTTGCTATTAACATTAGTCTGACTTTGTTTCTGAATGTTTGGTGTTTGTTTGTTTGAGACGGAGTCTCACTCTGTCGCCAGACTGGAACGATCTCTGCTCACTGTCTCCTGGGTTCAAGCGATTTTCCTGCCTCAGCCTTCCGAGTAGCTGGGACCACAGGCGCGTGCTACCATGCCTGGCTAATTTTTTTTTAGTAGCGACAGGTTTCACCATATTAGCCAGGATGGTCTTGATCTCCTGACCTCGTGATCCGCCCGCCTTGGCCTCCCAAAGTGCTGCTGGGATTACAGGCATGAGCCACTCCGCAAGGCGTGTTTGGTGTTTTATAGAACTTGGATCCCTGCCTTTGACTAACCCTGAAGAGCCAATTCTACTGGTTGCTTTGCTTGGTAGTTATTAAAAAAAAAAAAAAGCTCTTACCAAGTCAATATCAATAAAGGGAGATGAATTTGGCTCATTCTTTGGAATACGGTCTGCTTTCTAAATTAAACACACTTCTCCATAAGAATTGGGAAGCTGAGTAACTCCTACTGTTTATCTAGTGACCAAAATTTTGGATTGGGACTATTTAAGTAGGCAAGGGATGTTTGTGTTATACATGCACACAACCCACACTCAGATCTCAAATCCAGAACGTCCTGAACATTTCTAAACTTGACTCCCGCTGCAGAGTTGCTCCTGAGGCCTGAAGAAGCCGAGATTAGGCAAGGCTCCCCAGCTCTGCGGAAGGGCCCATAGGCCACTCTGAGAAGTGAGGCCGCTGCTACTTTGTAATCCCCACTTCCCTAATGCTCCCGCCCATCTTCCTTCTCTGCACCCTCTCGGCTTAAGAGTTTTCTTAATTCCATTCACAACTACAGATTTAACTTTCAAAGTTCGTTTTCAAAACTATAACAAGGGTAAATAGCTTTAATAAATTTGTTGCATATAAAAATAATCAAACTGCCATAAAGAATTTTTTGCCATAAAGAATTTAACTATTGGCTGGCTATTAACATGAAAGAAAAAACTTTTTACCTTTAGAAAACAAACCTGATTTAAAATACCAAACAAAGAAAGCTATCTAGCCTCCGTCATGGGAGTTAGAGTTCAAGTAATGCATAAAACATAAATCTTGAAACTTATTTCTATCTGGACTTCATACAATTTGTCCCAATGTTGTACAATATACACTTATTTTCAGAACTACTTAGAAAGTAGTAATGTCTTAAAAATGAGTAATTGCCAGATCTCTCTATGCTTCCTTTTGTGATTCCAAGTATATCAACCTTAAGATTCTCTACATTATCAAAAAGGACAGGCTGCATTCTACACATCTGACACACACCAGGTTCTCTCAAAAGAAAGACATTATCTGAGAATACATTCATTTTAAAAATAACAAAATTAAGAATTAGAAAAGAATTTATTAGACTGATTCCAACAATTTGCTAATCATTGAAGAAAGAAACACCTCTGTTTTAAAAAAGAATTTTAAAGAATCTGGGTCAGTAGTTACATTAATACAATTTGTCAAGCATCAGCCCATACATTTCACAAGACTGTTGAAATAACAAGACTCTAAAATCTAATACCAAGGCCGGGTACGGTGGCTCATGCTATAATCCTACTTAGGGAGGCCAAGGTAAGCAGATTGCTTGAGCCCCAAAGTTCAAGACCAGCCTGGACTACATGGCAAAACCCTGTCTGTACAAAAACATTAAAAATTAGTTGGATATGGTGGCAGGCACCTGTAGTCCCAGCTACTCAGGAGGCTGAGGTGGGAGAATCGCCTGTGCCCAGGAGGTCAAGGCTGCAGTGAGCCGTGATCGTGCTACTACACTCCAGCCTGAGTGACACAGCAGGAACCCGTCTCAAAAATAAAAAAAAAATCTAATATCGAAATGAAGACATTAACTATTACTTTAAAGGGGAAATCCAAGTTGAGGTCTTACAGTCCAACCCCCTTATCTGTCAGAGGAGCACAGTGAGGTCCAGATTTTCCCAGTATCACACACAGATTAGACATTGATAAGCAAGGACTCAACCATCCCAGCTTCTGGTTCTAGGCCCATTTCATTCCTTTAGGTCAGTGAGGACTTTCTGACTTACCGAGTGGGCCAAAAACCAGCATGACTACCAAGCCTCCACAGGATGTGAGCTGCCCCTGCTTCCTGACGTGGCCTCCCTCTAAGACCCTGACCCACAGGGCAGTCACAGGAGATTAGGACCTTCGCAGTCAGGTGTCACTGATCTGGACATCCTTGGGCAACCATGGGGGGATTTTCTTAATGCCCTAGGAGACTCTAACATTCAGCAGAGTTTGAGAACAACTTGTCTAAGATACGTCACTTAATCACTCTAACTTTCCATTTATCTTGTGGGATTTCCATTGCTGTTCAGTGTTTGTTTTTCAAGGAGCACTGAAGGGATATGGTTGGTTGATTTTACTGATGTTGACTGTTAGCTTTATTTGAATCATTAACATTTTAACATAAACATCATGCTTAATGTTTCTTCAGTGAAAGGAAATACGTCATACTTATTTAAAATATACTTAAATAATTCTATGCTACCTAAAACTCACACTTCTTTGAGACCAACCTGGGCAACATGGTGAGACCTCATCTCTACAAAAAAAAATTTTTTTAATTAGCTGGGTGTGGTGGCACATGCCTGTAGTGCCTGTAGTTCCAACTACTTGGGAGGCTGAGGTGAGAGGACTACTTGGGCCCAGAGGTCAAGGCTGCAGTGAGCCATGTTCATACCACTGCACTCCAGCCTGGGCAACAGAGCAAGACCTTGTCTCTAACAAATAAAAATAAAACATACATTTAAGATTTACATCTCAAAAATAAAAATATAACAGAAAATGTTACAGATATTTTAGGTTGAAAGTCTATATATGTAAAACATAGTGGAACTCATGTGTACATGACAAACCAGCATAAACTATCAGCAGAGAATAGGCGCTATATGCTGTTTCAGGTAAAATCCAATCTTCTCTCACTTTTAGGAAAAAAGCTAAAGATTTAAAAATCTGTATTTAACTTGATATGTGATCTCTTCTAACATACAGTTCTACTAAGAATGTCACAATTCAAATATGTTTAAACCCAAATACAATATAAAAAGTAAACAAGTTAGGTATCATAGAAATTTAAATTTTAAAGAGCAAATACAAATTATCATATCTATAAATCTTTTCAAAAATATTTTCTTGGTACAAAACTCCATCTACAGGGAGCTTTGGCATCACAGCCAGTAGCATCTGCTATCTACTTGGAAGCAGAAATGTGAGGTATAAATGTATTTTGCTGGTAAACCTTAAATACCTTCATGTTCACTGCTGAAGAACAACTCAGGAAACCACAACAAAATGTGCCCAACAAAAGGCCATTATTTATAAAAGTCTGCAATCTGCTGAAGGGCCTCCAAACATTTCAGGTGTGCAAGCACATCAGCTGGGCTCCAAGTCTCTTAATACAGAACACGACTGTATAAAAATGCCACAAATAACATAGTGAAATCTCACAGCATTTCACTATTTTACTGGCCAAAATGTTCACCTTCATTTTATTTGTGTTTATATATGTATATCTACACATACGTGAAATATGTTTAACATATAAATTAATATACATATACACATACATTTCATTGCACACGAGAATGCCACTGTCACATGAATGTTCTGTTTTGTATACACATATGGGAGCACACATGCGCACACAGATACAGATGGGCATCTTTAAATGACTATAGAGACTATCAAAAAATTAAGAGTCCGAATGTTAAACAGGCGCCAGGCACCCATTCCTCTCCGTTACACTAAGTCAAGTTATCCTTTCTCACCCTGGACACATTATCATAGTCATCAAAAACAGGAAGTCTAAGCTCTTTTTTAGATAAAACAAAAATTAAGCCCTGACTATTAGATTCACACATTTAGGATTCAAAGATTGAATCATAATAAACATTACATGAAAAAAAAAACTCTGGAATTTTTAAGTCTTAAACCAGTCTTCCTCTCCATTCATCCTTACTTTTCAGAGCTATCATGCAAACCATATCAAAACATGACTTTAATTACACTTCAAATAAACACACTATTTTTTCCAGAACAGATCAACAATATAAATTAACACAGGTAGAAACCCTAGAAACTGCCTGGCTGCCTTAATAACCCCAAAGGAAACGTTCATTTTAGCCAAACAATTGTAATGTTTGTCTCCTTTTTAGAAACATCTGTTGCCAAAATAAACATTTGCATTGGAAGAAGTGTTCTGGCTGCTAAGATAGTACCAAATAAAATGCTTATGTTCTGAAACAAATATTTTACTCAAAAAACCGCAGCAAAATTAGAATACTGTTTCAAGGCCTCTTCAAGAAAACCTGTTTTAAATTGTTTTTACTTCAATGGGAAGTAATAAGTTCAGATGAATCACCTTAACAAAAATAATTAGTTTCTATTTAATTTTGCCATTTTTCTATTTCAAAACAATGATCATATTCTATGTTCCTGCTATAAAGTCCTTCACAGTACAGATATGCCTTGAAAAACTAAAAAAAAGTCATGTTTCCCATCATAAAAGCACTCATGAACTTAAATCTCTCATTTTGCTTTTTTTCCTTTTTCCATTTTATAATTCCAACAGGTATTATATTATCAAACATCTATAAGAACAGTTAAAATAGCAACCCAATTACCAAAAAACTCAAGAAAAATCTCAGTCTACATAATTGAAATCTGCTTGACAAAAATAAATAACTTGGCTTCTGTACCTAATTCTCCTGGGTGCTATTTTATATGAAAATCTTATTAAAACAAGTTGTCAAAGGCCTAGGTGTACATTTATAATCACAAAGGACAAGAAAAATGAAACAAAACCCGCATTCTTGATCCAGCAAAGAATATATTGGTGTCTTTAAAGCTGTTTTTTTTTTTAAATCTGAAAACTCAGAGTCAGATTCTAGTAACCTTAAAAATTATGCTTCTTCTGTGTAGCTCTCTAATAGATGAAATCAACCAATATACTCTGTTAACCAACCCCAGGTCTGAATTCCAGAAGCCTAGAGGCAGAACATTCTCCACAGAGGCATAGAAAATTCATTTCCCCCCTGAACTCAATAAAAAACCCAAGTAGACTAAGTTTTTAGGGCACCGTGCAAAACTAATCTGTTTAGCCATGTATTTGCCTGATGATATGGGAGAATCAGCAAGTCAAAGACCACAAATATAGTTCCAGTTAATAAAGACTAAAATGTACTATTATCAGGTCATGCTTCAAAGATTCAGTCATGAGTATATCTCAAAAACAAAATTATCACCACACAAATCAAAGATCACCAGGGTAATGCTAAAATCAAACGGTCAGTGGCCAGTTCCTTCAGACTCTCAGAGACAAAAAATAAACAGTGATATTCTCCATGTTAAATTTCACATCAACACTGAGTTCTTTCTAACAAAATACTCATTTAAAATTCATATCACAGGAGCAGAATGCCAGCCAGGAATCAAACTGTGACCCCTGAGCCAAAGACAACTTACCACTCAGCTGGTAAGTGGGCAACTCAATTTACGAACTTGAATTCCTGCATTTTAATCCTGTGCAGAAATATATGAGCAATATTAAATGAACTGGATTCAGCTCATTAGAGGTTCACAAACCAAACACAGAAAGCTCTGGAAGCCATCCAAAGCAAAGTCATGCCTAGGTGGTGATGTCCACTCAATAAATACTCAATGTCATAATTATCTTTCAACTTTTTCCCTGAAGAATATTATTAGCCACAACTACAGCAATGCTTAGCCAATTACATTAATCCTAGGGGAAGATGGATAGGACCACCAGCCAATCACAGTGCCAGGACCTTGTTTGTGGACAAATTTATAATTATCCAATATTCACAAACAAAGCAACTCACTGAAAATTCCTCACCAAAAACCACAGACTCAAGCTAACAAAATGAATGCATGTGCTCTAATAACCTTTGCTCCAAACCTTCACTATTATTTTTTCCATTTCAAAAACTATTAAGAACTGTTCACATGACCTTATTATAAAAGCCGTATGTCTTCTTTAAAATGTTATACACATTCAAAAGTGCATTCCATTATTTTTAGCCTTTTAAATTTTAAAACAAGATACTATATGTCAAAGCTGTATCATAACTAAATGAAAAGGTAAAAAGGCAGTATTTTTATTATTTAGACCAATGACTTTGATTAACTCATTATGAAAGTTTGACACTTCTGCAGCCAGGATATTCAATTTCCTACCAGATATACTATTTTCCTTTCATTATCAGAAAGATCTGTGCTTAATTAGAATTGGGTATTTCTTCTGGCTAGCAGTAAAATATCTAATCTAAAATCTTAATTAAAAATTTGCTGAAATACTTGATGGGCAATCTACATCAATTTGTCCCTTCAAATAAATCTAAGAGTCACTGGATTTAAAAACTGCAGAAGAGTCACAGGGATAATAAGTGGAAGAAGCTAAGAAAATTGAGATTACTCTACATATTTGTATATGTCCTCTACTTTCAGCTTTACACATCTGGGAAAGAAAATAATGAAAAACACTTCCTAGGTAATCATTCTTTCACACACCCCCTCCATTTGTTTGACTCCCACTTTGGGACTGGAAAGTAAGCCAACATCAAGAACTTCTAGTAAGACTTAACTCCTTCAGAGACCAGGGAGATCAGCTGCTTGCCATGAATAGCACCTTTTGAAACTGACTTTTCAATCTCACATCAGGGAAACATGGTGAAAAGCAAGGTATGGAGACCGAGAGTGGCAAGCATCCATTTTTCTCCACCAGTCCCACTGCTTCTTACCACCTGCCCATCTCTGCTCTCTTCCTGTGGCCACAGCATCATCCACAACTACTAGCTCCCACATAAAACCAGCAACAGAGTGCAATGGGGACTTGAGAAGCCAGCTGCCTGGGCCTTCTTCCTCTCAATTAAAGGTGAAGTTTCTCTAAAACTAAAATGAAGGAGAGAAAATC
The DNA here is from genome assembly GCA_963573385.1 of Cacajao melanocephalus. Taxonomy (NCBI): domain Eukaryota; kingdom Metazoa; phylum Chordata; class Mammalia; order Primates; family Pitheciidae; genus Cacajao; species Cacajao melanocephalus. The sequence goes on along the minus strand of CAUYLG010021361.1, from coordinate 160,903 downwards.
GCAACTCTTTCACTTTACGTTTCATCATTTACAAATTATCTCCCTCTCACAATTAGCAGCCACAACTAAAGATTTTTACTCTAGGCAGCAAAATATTCCTAGAAAAAAGGAATAATGTGGAAAACATTAAGAGTACAATTAAGTATGCAACTGACTGCTGGAATTCTGAGTGGGTAACCTTCAATAATTGAGGAGTGAGGTCTTCAGACAACAGCAAAGGGTGTTCAATCTGCATCTAGGATTCAAAGGCTGAGCTACCTCCATCTTCCCCCATAAATGGCCTTAACATAAAAACATCATCCAAGTGGGAGCAAAGATAAAGAGGAAAGACAACATTTTATTGCTTATTTTATAATAAAAGACTTATTTGATTTCTTTTTTGTAGGGTCTCAATACACTGCCTAGGCTGGACTCGAATTCCTGAGCTCAAGCGATCCTCCCACTTCAGCCTCCCGAGTGGCTGGAACTACAGGAGGGCGCCACCATGCCATGCTATTGTAACACAGACTTATGCAATATTATAATTACAATAAATTTTAATAATAAATTAATAACAGTAACAATGAAATAAATAAATCACAATACAGATCAACACTATAAAAGACTCAGAAGCAACCTAATAATGAACTGTTAATATATAGCTATGTACCATGCAAAGTATGATCAATCATTCTCCATACCCACTTTAGAGAGAACAGAAGTTATATTTAACTTTTCACCCTCAACAGAAGATGTCTGGTCAGATGGAAGCACTTCCTGAGGCAGCGGCACCACCATGAGATACCCCAGCCTGGAGCAGTCAACGTGCATGAGCATCAGCCCGACCCACTCCCTGGGGGCTTAGGCACGGTATGGCAATTTATAAATAAGCCTTTCTGGTGTTCCTAGTAATGAAATACCCTAACAAATCTGAATCTAATTTAGTCTTTTCCAATTTTCATCCTTCCTCCAGCCAGCATAAAGGGGTATTCTTTCAAGTATCCAAGACTAGGTTTACTACTGCTAGAAGGTAAATGGTCATCTAAGGTGACTCCATTTGATTCTAGAAAAAAAAGAGGAAAATGCTGAGTCTTTTAAGAGCAGGACAAGTCTTTTTTAAGTAAAAACACAAAACTCATCAAGACCTAAGAACACAGATGCACATCAAATCCTCTTACATGAAATACAGAAACCTTTTTCAAAAGGTACAGAAGAAATAAATAACTTGTTAAGAAATGAAAGCAAAATAACTTTGGGAGACAAAACTTTTTTTTTTTTTTAATTTTAAAAACTTGATGCCATCCTCATTGGAAAAGGCCTTTAAATTACTTGGAAATTAACCTTAAGATAGCCTATTCACAGCTCAAAATGGGACACAGTCTGACAGAAATGTTAGAATGCCAAGTTCACTTCAGAGCTTACATCTGTTACAATCAGCTGCAAATTTATGACACAGTGCATCTATCAAATACAACAGGGACTGCTGCCCTTCTACCAAACAGGTATTTTGTCTACTTTAAGAAGCTCACCTTTCCATCTTTAAAAGAAAGAAAACAAAATTATACCTGTGATTACTTAAATAAACAATAAAAATAAAAGCAGAAAATCCGTGCAGTGCCCCTAAATCTCTTTAACACCAATCAGGCAGACAGCAAAAGGCAAAGACAAAATGATAACAAAAAAGCAGGGGGTAGGGGGACCAGCACAAACCTGCTGCTGAGGGTACTGAATTCCTCCCATGGCCCCAGGAGTCCGACCCTGGATGCCAATCGGATACCGCTGTGGGCCTGGGGGGCCATAGGAACCTCCTGGGTATGGGCTGCTCTGCTGAGGCTGAGAGTGAGGGTTACTGCCCATGCCATACAACTGAGGTCTCTTCATCACCACTGGATCCATTGGGCTGCCCTGTGAAGACATAAAAGAAGTCGGTTTATTTATTCATTATTTATTAATAAGGCAGGAATTTCAGTTATGTTAACATACGCATTAATAACACAACTGTCCTAAAGTTTTGAAAATAATAAAAGCAATGACCTGACAAATAAAAACCCAGGAAGACATTAAGGAAAAAACCTAGTTGGATACAAGAAATTTCATGTTTTACTTTTAGGAAGATTTTAACAATGAAGAGAGCTCTAGAGTAAACAATACTAAAATAGATTTTGCACCATAAGCAGAGAGAAAACATGTGCATCTAAAATTCTGTTATGCATACAGGAAAAGAACATGATAGTTAAGCTCACCCACCTCCTTTTAGCTTACTAGTAATAAGAGCAGAGGGTATGGAGTGATTAGCATTTTCTGCCTTCAGAGTATTCTCAGAACAATGATTTTATTTTAGAACTGAGTCTGCAAGTCTTGATCAAACCTTAGTGCAACCGACTATTCATTAAAAAGTGAAAAGATAGATTTTAGATAATACACATGTCCAAGGTAAAGATTCTGTTCAAAGACCAGCAGTGTGCAGGGATGAGCACCCAGACTATGCGTCACAGCATCTCTCCCCATGTAAGTCAGCATCTTACCAAACACAACCAGTTCACAAGTAGACTTTGAATTTTATTTTTGGTTTGGTGAGTCAGGCCCTGGGCTTCAGGGCCAAGGTGATATGGGAGGGCCAGGAGTGGAGCCTCAGCCCATTACATCCCAGAGTGCCAAAGGAACAAAGCAATGCGGAGGAAGGCCCTTATACAGAAGCAGGCAGCCTTCACCCAAAAGCTCCTTCCTTCCCTCCTCTGCCCTTCCAAAACCACGTATTGATCCCTACTGTGTACCAGATGCTACATTTACACCGAGGAAAGTACATGGGGACTTTCAGGAAGGCTTACAGATTAGCAGGATAAGTTCAAGACCATCCTGGCAACATCACAAGACTCCATATCTACCAAAAATTAAAAATTTAGCCAGGTGTGGTGGCAGGCTCAAGATCACTTGAGCCCAGGAGTTCAAGGCTGCAGTGAGTGATGATCACACACCACTCCACTCCAGCCTGGGCATCACAGTGGGACCCTGTCACAGAAGAATAAGAGGAAGAAGAAGAGGAGGCTGGGCACAGTGGCTCACGTCTGTAATACTAGCACTTTGGGAGGCCAAGACGGGCAGATCACTTGAAGTCAGGAGTTTGAGAACAGCCTGGCCAACATGGTGAAACCCCATCTCTACCAAAAGTTTAAAAATTAGTTGGGCGTGGTGGCACACGCCTGAAATCCCACCTACTTGGGAGGCTGAGGCAGGAGAATCACTAGAACCCAGGGGACAGAGGCTGCAGTGAGCTGAGATTACGCCACTGCACTCCAGCCTGGGTAACAGAGTGAGATTCTGTCTCAAAAAAAGAAAAAAATATTTTAGGATAAAGGGGAATAACACGTTCAAGGCGGGAAAGAACAGCACGTACAAGAAACAGCACAAGAAAAGGCCCCAGCTCAAGGCAGATGAACTGCCTGTTGTGTATCAGGAAATAAAAAATTTCTGGATCCAAGTGAAGCATGAATCTGCAGGGAGGATGCTGAAGCAGGCAGAAGCCAGAACATGGGTGAGCCCTGCAGGGCATCCTACAGGCTCAGAATGCCTCTGACAGAAGACCACAGGACTGCTTCCTTGAGCACCCGACCTGGCTGGAAGCAGGTCAGGTTGCCATGGCAGGCAGGTGAGGCTGAGGTCCTGAACTGGCAGCAGCGGTGGGAGGAAGAAGCCCAGCTCCAAGTCACAGTGAGGAGGGAAATGTGGCAGGATTTGGAGACCAAATCAGTGATGGAAGCTATCAGCCAAGTGAGATGGAATGTGCAGAGGGAGAAGCCAATCACCGTCTCCCCAGGAGCAGGAGCCTTCAGTGGTCTACATAGGAAACTTGAGGCTCTGGTATGAAATCCAGGTGAAAATACCCAGAAGGAAGAGACACAATGAGTTGCAGCTTGGGGAGTAAGGCCTGACCTAGAAAAATCAGTAGAGAAGTCAGCAGAGAGGACTTCTGCTTCCAGAGGGCAGGGTTTTTCTCTGTTTTATTCACTATTATATCTCCAGGGCATAAGTTCAACAGTGTAAACAGCACATCAATTGATGAATTAATCAATAGGAAGCAATAAAACCCATGAACTTTATTTAGGAGGAATATGTGAAGGGAAAACAATAGGTAGTGAACAGAATCCTAGAGAATATCACTGCTTAAGGGAAACGGGAAAATGAGCCCACAGACAAGCTGGAAGAATGGTCAGAAAACGTAGTCAGAGATTCTGGAGAGTGTGGTATTACAGGAGGGAAGGGAGTCAGGTGTAGCAACAAACAGGCGTGCCAAATGCAGCCCAGGAATGCAGTTAGGTGAAGGGTAAAGGCTTCTGCTATACTTGACAAGGAGGCCACTGCTGTGCTTGGCAAGGAGTGTCATGGCAGAGGTGACGGCTGATGCTAGGATGCAGGAGAGGTGAAAAGGGAAGGCAGGCACGCACACCCTGAGAACTGCCAGTCCTCCAATCCACTGGCACTCCCACTCCAAGGCTTCAGGGGTCCCTCCCCTTCTCTTCCTTCCTCAGTACTCTGACGTTCACTTTATGGATCTGGTGAATCCATTCACCACACATTTACTAAGCACCTACTATGTGCGTTGTGCCTGCACTGGAAGCAGAAGGATGAACAAGCCTGTCTCACTGAAGGAGACAGACTAAACAGGTCACAGTGCAACACGGCAGACGTCCTGAACGGACAAGGCACCAAGGCACAGCAAGAAGAGTGTCTCACTGGGTCTGCCATGAGTTTTAACAAAGGCTTCCTATAGGAAATACCTGAGCTCAGTCCCGAGGCATTCACCGGAATGTGCCAGGAACCCATCTCACCTGAACAAAGCTCTGTGGCAGACATGAGAGGAAAGAGGGTGCTTTGTCCCAGGCCCCACAGCCTACAAAGAATTGTTCTGCTCAAAACTCACCATGTGATGCAATTTTAAACTGTTACTTCTTTCACCAGTCAAGACAGTGTTTGGACTTAAAATAACAGTACATTTTTTTGCCCAAATAATACACTGATTTTACACAACCTGAGCTGCTTTCATAATTAGGTGTATAAACATAGATGTTGGTGTATTTGTAATAAAACTAAAAATCCAGGGCTAAGAATTCATTTTCTCACAATTATTTAAATTAGAATGTATGCCTGATAAAAATAAAATGTGATTATTTTCTAGATTTTCTTGCAAAAGATAAAATTTTTTATGGAAGTATGAAAATCAGTGCTGAGCTGGTGATTTCAAAATCAGCCAAGTGAATGAAGGGCCTACGGAGAGGCTGAGTAAATCAAATTTCAGGCTAAATTTCCAATACGGGGCCCTGAGGCAGTCCTATCTTCACATTCAATCTAGACAGCCCAGGGCAGAGGAAAGGTCTACTTATTTCACTTCAAATAGTACAGGACCAAAACTGCCTTAATTAAAGCAGAAATGTTAAACAGGAAAATGATTGGAATGTCTATGTTTTAATGCTATAGATAACAGTGCAGCAAATTCATCTTATCAGTGACTAAAATTGTTTTGTAATATCTGTCTCATCACTGCCATCAACTCTCACAGTCCTACTTAAAATTCAGTTAATTTGCACCATGTCAAAAATGTTAGCTTAACCCGGAGATTTCTGAAAATCGAAAGCATGAAATACACAGATTATCTGAACCTCTCAAAATGCACCAAATATCTTTCAATGAGACTTCAGATAGAAAAACAGATACTCATACAGTACAAATTATTTAATTTTAACCTCTCCTTATGGCCTATTATTAAATATTCATCCACAGTCCAAATCCATCCTGCTGTGTACTCTCACTATTTTGAACATTAAATATGTATAACTGAGGGTCTCAACCCCTGCTTCTCACTACTAGTCCCTTAAAGAAACTAAAAATCGGCCAGGGGCGGTGGCTCACACATGTTATCCCAGCACTTTGGGAAGCCGAGGTGGGCAGATTGCCTGACCTCAGTAATTTAAGACCAGCCTGGGCAACATGGTGAAATCCCGTTTCTACTAAAATACAAAAATTTAGCCAGACATGGTGGCAGGCACCTGTAATCCCAGCTACTTGGGAGGCTGACGCAGAATTGCTTGAACCCGAGAGGTGGAAGTTGCAGTGACCTGAGATCACGCCACTGCACTCCAGCTTGGGCAACAGGAGTGAGACTCTGTCACAAAAAAAAAAAAAAAAAAAAAAAAAAATATTGGAATTCTGTAAAACAAAAAGGCCAACCTGCTTCTCATATTCGTATCTAACCCGAAGCAATTGTATGTTTTTTGTTTTGTTTTGTTTTTTGAGACAAGGTCTTGCTCTGTCACCCCGGCTGGTGTGCAGTGGCATGATCTCGGCTCACTGCAGCCTCTACCTCCTGGGTTCAAGTGTTTCTTGTGTCTCAGCCTCCTGAGTAGCTTGGATTACAGGCACACACCACCATGCCTGGCTTATTTTTGTATTTTTTGAAGAGACAGGATTTTGCCATGTTGGCCAGGCTGGTCTCAAACTCCTGACCTCAAGTGATTCACCCGCCTCGGCCTCCCAAAATGCTGGGATTACAGGCGTGAGCCACCCCACCTGGCCAATTTTATCTTTTTTAACATCTATCTGGGTATGACCATTTTCATTTCTCACATAAAGTTGATGCTCTACCAGGGTTATCATCCACATCAAAAATAGTCCTCAGCAACATCTCTAATAGGTTATCCAAGCCTGTTTTCCTTTCTAGATGGCATTCCATGACTGCTGAAGCTTGAGTTTCAACTCCACAGAATAAGACAAGTGCCGCGAAGGCCATAATATATACACCACCATTTTCAAAGAGCTCTTAACCTAACCAGTCTGGGTTTAGTTACTTGGCTTCTAATGCAGTTTTATTACTTGATAAGACTTTCTTCCTCCTTATTCAAGTAAGCTTTTGGATGTACATGTAGGTAGGAGTTATTACCTCTCTCTCTCTCTCTCACCCACATACACCCTTGCCAGGATCTCCTTTGGGGAAACTGCCACTGCTGCCTGCACCCTCCAGTAAACTCAAGTTTCCCATCCCTGGGACTATTAACTAAGGAAGAAATACACTGTCTATTTTTAAGACATGTTTGTATATACATTCGTCTAAGCATACTGGGTAGCACAATTCAGCTATACTACACATTGAACAGGCTTTCAGAGGCTGGCCTGGGAATCCAACTGTCCTTTTTAAGATGATCCAAGTTAACGAACAACTTGCTTATGTACTTTTAGTATACTTTAGATATATTTTATCCTTTTTATATTTAGATACTCCATTATCACACTTTCAGAGTATCCTTACACATGTATTTATAGTAAAAGGTATCTGTGTAATTATATTTGCTCCTAAATATCAAGTTAGGACATAGTTTTTTAGAGATGACTTTTTTTTTTTTAATTTTTTGAGACAGGGTCTCCCTCTGTCACCCAGGCTGGAGTGCAGTGGCGCAATCTCGGCTCACCGCAACCTCCACTTCCCAGGTTCAAGCAGTTCCCTGCCTCAGCCTCCCAAGTAGCTGGGATTACAGGTGCCCGCCACCACATCCAGCTAATTTTTGTATTTTTAGTAGAGACGGGGTTTCACCATGTTGGCCAGGCTGATCTTGAACTCCTGACCTTGTGATCCACCTGCCTTGCCTCCCAAAGTGCTGGGATTACAGACATGAGCTGCTCCCGGCCTAGTAGATAGGTCTTTATGAGTATCACATCTTACTACTTTTTTCAGCCCAATTCCTTCAACCACAAATTGGAGAAACGCTTCACAAAAAACAAGAAAACCCACAGAAAGAACTATCAATCTTGCTGATCTATAATCATTTCTACGCATGTGGATTAAACAAGGGCGGATGGAACACTCCCTTTTGAACCATTGTTTGGGAAACAACATTCTCTTACTAGTAACTAAAGAAAACTTTTGAAACCTGTTCCGACTCTAATTCTCTCACTCAAACGGGGCAGTGAGCTGTTTATTCACATCTACAGCTGTGTACCAAATGGCACTGCCCAGCAGGGGAGCAGGGGCTCTGGATTCAGAACGGATTCACAGCTTGTCCCACCACGGACCTCGAGTGCACTGTGACCTTATTTCTAAGTTTTCTCATTCACTAAAGAAGAAATAAAACCCGTCTTGTAGTTATTATGAACTTCAAATTCAGCAGCGCTATAAAGGCTCTCAGAGGACATAGGGCACCTGGAGCCCAGGGTCCACCTACTCACTAAGAAAAAACGGAACAGCCCATCTGTGCAGAAGTAGGGAATCCATTGCCCAGCGGTATCGAACTGACACAGCGGACTACGCATAGGCAGGAAGAGGACACGTCAGGTCACGTGCAGCTTCTTCAACGCTGATGCACACGGATCACGGCCATGTGAAACAAGCTCGATAAGGATCAGGGTCAGCCACAGCAGCCTGCAAATAGTTGCTGTCATATCGGGAAGCAATCTGTGTTTACTTTCCTGTGATGGTGTCTAAATATGGCTCGAAATGCCTGTTTTTCCCTGAGCATACTACAAACACTACTTTGGCTCTCTGGAAAGGGAGAACAGAAGGTGGCTGCACACAGCCGGCTAGTGTGTCTTCCTCCCTTGCACACCCCCCTGGTCACGGCACACACAGAACAGTGGGCGGTGGAGGCCCGCTCCACCTCACCACAGAGGTCCCCCGCCACGTCAGTGGCACCACCCAGAAGCCACTGCGGAACAGACTTCAGAGCTACTGTACATACATGCAGAAGACACAAGTAAAATCAATGACAACAATGCATGCACACTCTTGGTCAGGTTCTCCTAATGGCATGAAAACCCGTTTAAGGCAAAAGTATGAGTGGGCACTAAAGACTCTTCCCTTATTTCATAACAAGTGCCTACTCCTCTCTAAGCCAGAAAGAACCAAGAATCTCAGCTACCACTGCCACCACTACTGCAGAATGTAATCACCAAAGAGAATCTCTCATGCCCGATGACAGAAGAGAGGCTCGGGATGGCAGAGCTCAGACCATACCCACATCTCCTGACTCGGGTCCACAGTCCCTTCTCTGGTCTGGTGCATCTATACGCGATCATCAGACTGAAGTAGGGTAACATGCAACCCTGCATCTAAAACCACTGTTTTTAACTCCAACTCACAACAAAATAATGCCTGCTTAGTAAGACTTGAACTAACACGAGAACTTCGAATGTGGGTATCAATACACAGAAGTTCCTTTTGTCAATATAGGAATATTTGCCGCATTTTTCAGTGGTATAGAAAGGATCAAGAAATGGGATTCTAAGATACTGGACAAAACCAGCCATGCATGGTAGCTCACACCTGTAATCCCAGCACTTTGGGAGGCCAAGGCGGGCAGAGCACTTGAGGTCCAGAGTTCAAGATTAGGCTGGCCAACATGGTGAAACCCCTTCTCTACTAAAAATGCAAAAATTAGCTGGGTATGGTGGCACATGCCTGTAATCCCAGCTACTTGGGATTACAAAAAAATATATTTCAAAAAAGATACTGGACAAAGCAGAAAAGGTTGTTTCGTTATTAACCGTAAAAACCACCAAATTATTGGTGCCCTCTAACTATGATGTCATTACCAGTGTTGGGGGAGAGAGACCTCAAAACACTCATAACTGACTTAGAAAGATGACCACTGCCTGTGTTTTGGTTTTCTTAAGCAAGGTGCAGAGAACATAAGTATTTGTGGAACCATGGAATCCCCAATTTAGTATACAGTGTCAGGAGTTCATGAAACTCACCCTAGAAACCCATCCAAAGACCCCTGGGTTGCCCATCAAATAATGACAACATATGCCATGCATTTCCAAAGCACTTTAATATATTCTCACGTGAATCACAGTTCTTAAGACACCCTGACGAAAGATTCAAAGATTCAGCAATGAAACTCAGAACCTTAGAACTACAGAGGCTTATGCCTCACTGGTCCATAAGTGATGTACATACAAAACCCTTCAAAGCATCTACAATGAACGTTATGAATTTCTTCCTCCTCTATAACAAAAGTCTGCTCCCTGTCATTTAGACCCATTGGTATTACTTTGGTCCTTTGGTAGGATATATTTGAAGATACCTGTAAGCTATTTCCCTTTTCTGCATGACGTATACCCATCCTCAGCCCCCTCAACACAAAAGGTAATTTGGGGGGGTAGGGGGGAAGCACTTCTTGCTTCCTTTTTCCAGAACCTGCACTGCTAAAAATACAGCCTAAGAGCTCTGTGCTCTTGGCAGCCCAACCCCACATCAGCTGTAACTAAACTCTACCTCCCCATCTCCTATCAGACACTTGGTGAGTTGACCTTAGTGAAGTTTGTCTTTATCTCTGCTTGCTTACATTTTGCTTATTTCTGATCACTATTCTACCAGGATGAGGTTGTTTTTAAGATTTTGATTTGGATCTAACATATTATAGTAACTGCATTTTGTAGTTTGACATCAACCATCAATGCAATCAGCATACGATTTCACACAAGTCTTCATCAATGAAAACACTGAAGAGGTGCAAGGGGAGGCAGAGCCTTGGACTCACCACCAAAGCTATTCATCAAGACTGGTGTAAATCCAAGCATTGGCATTCTTGAAGAAGATCCACACAGAAACATTTCCACTGGTCCCGAGGAAGCCTCCCATTCCTTTACTACTTTTTTTTTTTTCTCCCCAGACAGAGTCACACTCTGATGCCCAGACTGAAGTGCAATGGCATAATCTCGGCTCACTGCAACCTCTGCCTACCTGGTTCAAGGGATTCTCCTGCCTCAGACTCCCAAGTAGCTGGGATTATAGGCACATGCCACCACACCCAGCCAATTTTTGTATTTTTAGTAGAGACGGGGTTTCACTATGTTGGCCAGGATGGTTTCCATCTCTTGACCTTGCGATCTGCCTGCCTCGGCCTCCCAAAGTGCTGGGATTACAGGCGTGAGCCCCGGCGCCCGGCCTCCCTTACTACTCTTGCTATGCAAGTACAATACCATATTTGCTTTTAGGTGACCACCTCTTGACCACTTCAAATTCCTACATCTTTTCTAATATATAAAATAAATCCAAAGTTTAGAAACATAATTTGGGGAAAAGGTTATAAGGGAGAAGGCAGGGGGTTTCAAGTCAGACAAACCTGGGTGAGAATCCTGCCTGTGCTGCTTATTCACCATATAATCTCAGGCTATTCAACAGAATACGGTCACACTCACCTTGCAGTGCTACTGGTGGATTCAATGAGATACCACAGGATTTATCACATAAAAAGAGCTTCCTACATCTCTTTTCTTTTACTCTTAACAAATTAGCAAATTGAAGTCAGAGCAAAACCACTCAATAATTTAATCTACATATTTTCCTGTCTCCCCAGCAGACTGTTAATTAAAGGTGAAAATTTTGTCTTATTCATCTTTGCATACCTAGCACTTAGTACAATGCCTGGCATAATTAACATTTGTTGACTAGAGAAAGGAACGCTTCCTCAATACCACATGGCCGGAAGGAACGTTAGCAGGGCTCTAAGGAGAATGTAGTCTTCTTGATGAGCACTAGACAGAAGAGGTAAAGACCCTTCTAGTCTCCCCTCGCTGCAGACAAAGCTTCGCTTTTCACAAGTTCACTCAGACCATGGTTTCCATCACCTCCCCAAGCTTCTGTCTCCCAAATGCTGCTTCCGTTGGCTGCTTCCTCCAGTCCCCAGAACTCTTGTGCGCAACATTCCTGCCCAGACGTCTGCAGGCTCCTCTCCGCCTCTCTCTGATCTCAGTCAAAGACACCCCATCCACCCAGATGTCCAAGTCAGAATCCAGGGACACGTCCTGACCCCTCCTGTCCTCTCCACCACAGCCAGCTCCTCACCAAGTCAGTCTGTGGGACCCACCGTCACTGCCAGCAGGAAATCTCCCCTCCAACCACACTGGCCTCCACAGGGCTCTAGAAAAACCACATACATTCCACCAGTGGGCCTTCCAACATACCATCCTTTGACCTAGAACAGCTCTGCTCTCCTCCTGCAGAACTCAGCTCCAACATCATGTCCTTAGAGAAGCCCTCCCTGAACTCCAGGCCCGGGCAGGATCCTCTCAGAGTAACAGCGGGCTCATCTGCTTGACTACTTGATCAATGTCTGTCCCCCAACCTAGACTGTCCCAGAGGAATAGGAGTACAGAAGAGGAGAGCAACAAGTATCAAGCCATTTACAGCTATCATCCAGGTGCTACAGAGTAAGTCCAGAAAGGAAGCCTATTTTGGTTCCCTAGTTTTTGCCTGATTTTTATAAATTGGCAAAACCTATTATTAGCTTCTTCCCCCAAAGCTCAGCAGCTTGTAAGTCAGTTCGATGAGTAAATTACTGTCTGACTAAACTACACTTTTAAATTTAATTTAGCAAATGTAATAATTTTATGAACAAACCAAAGGCTATACATATTGTTTATTTTGAGAGTAAATTAGATCTAAAAGTAATACTAAAATAGTAATAGAATATATTTCCATTTTTCCTCACATTTGTTACTCTTGCTACCCCAAAAAAAATTGTAAAGCTTTTATCATGGCTTTAACACTTTCTAACATTTACATCTCTAAGTACGCAATATCGTTCAGATCCATGTGTCACTACTGACAGCCTAGCAGCAAGCACTTATTTAAGAAGGAGAAATAATATGGTATATTTCCCATACAAATACACATTCAAATTGAGAAAGCAGTTTTTGTGAGAATATGTCAAACTTTAACCCCACCGCTGTAGCTCCGTGATGCTGAAGAAAGCTTCCACTTAACTTCTTTGCACCTCAGTTAATGCATCTGCACACGAAGAACACTACCACTATCATTTCAGAGCTGTTATAGAACTGGAGATAATATATTCAAGTTCTTGGCACATAACAGGCTTTTTTTTTTTTTAAAAAAAGAGGATAGATTTTTTATCATCATTATTATATGAAGGTATAATTCCAGAATAATCAATAAGGCATGGAAACCGTCTACTCCTCCATCAATGTATAGAAGACAGACATTGCTAATCAATCCTAGTATTATTTTCCCTAAGTCCAGTAAGCCTCAGAATCTTTTATCCTGAGGAGTTTCAGGCAGTATCAGAATCCACACACACAAAAACAAATTTGCCATCTACAGAAAAATGGAAAGAGCATAAAAGTATGTCATCAGGTACACCTGGGTTCACATCTCTCTCCTACTTCTGACTGGCGATGAAATGTTAAGTAAATTCAAGTGCTCTCAGCCTCAATTTCCCCACCTCTCAAGTAAAAATAATACCTCCCTCAGACAAACCATTCAAAAGATGTTTAGTGTGATTTGCAAAAATGAACGATTCCAAACACGCATCAGGGCACTACCTAAAGACAGAGAAGTTACTCATTTCCCCAGCAATCCCTATGGTTGCTACCATGCCTCTTTCAAACTATTTTATCAATATTTTAAATAAACAACTTTTAAAAATGCCAATTAAAATCTGAAAATTACCAGATAACTTACCTATCTTGGGGCAAAGGGTGCTTGCTGTGCTGATACACAGGCCATTTGTCCCTGGTTTTAAAATACTTCTCAGAGATATGGTCCTATTAGATATCTACTTTGTCAGAGCTGTAACTAAGTGAAAGCATATATTTTGTAATGTGGTTGACTATAGAAAAACAAGTTAATATATAGTCAAATCTCATGTTGTTAAAAAAAAAAATAGGGCAACTAAATTCAACATATAAAGGTCAGACACACTCTTACATTGGAGGAAAGAAGACTGCTATATAGATGCTATTAGGACAATAGACAAAATTAGAATACAGACAGGAGGTTAAAGTATGCCATCAAATTTAAGTTTCCTGGCAGTGATAATTGCACTGAGGTGTCTATAAGAGCATATGCTTGCTCCTAGAAAATACATTCTGAAGTATCCAAGAATAAAGAAGCAGGATGTATACAACCTACTCTCAAAAATGATTCTGAGAAAATGCATTACAAATAAATGATGGATTCACAGATGGATGGATGAACAGACAGAATAATAAAGTAAATGCAGCAAAATGTAAAAATGTAATGCATCAAAATAAAAGATACATGGGATTTCTCCGCACTATTCTTGCAACTTTGTTGTAAATTTCAAAATAAAAGTTTTGTGGGCTTTTTTTTTTTAAAGACAGGGTCTTTGCTCTGTCACACAGGCTGGAGTGCAGTGGTGCACTCACGGCTTACAGCAGCCTCAAACTCCTGGGCTCAACCCATCCTCCCACCTCAGCCTCCCACATAGCTGGGACCACAAGCATGTGCCACCACACCAGGCTAATTTTTTATTTTTTGTAGAGATGGGGTCTTGCTATGTTGCCCAGACTGGTCTCAAACTCCTGGGCTCAAGTGATCTTCCTGCCTCGGCCTCCCAAAGAGCTGGGATTATGGGTGTGAGTCACAACATCTGCCTGCTTTTTTGATACGGATTCTTACTCCGCAGCCCAGGCTGGAGTGCAGCGATGCAATCTCAGATCACCGCAACCTCCACCTTCTGAGTTCATGCGATTCTCCTGCCTCGTCCTCCCAAGTGGCTGGGACTATAGGCGTGTGCCACTACGCCTGGCTAATTTTTTTTTTTTTTAATTTTTGGTAGAGACAGGGTTTTGCTATGTTGGCCAGGCTGGTCTGAACTCTTGATCCTCAGGTAATCCACCCACCTCAGCCTCCCAAAGTGCAGGGGTTACAGGTGTGAGCCACCGTGCCCAGCCCTTTTTTTTTTTTAATTAAAGGGCAAATGGGATGAAGTTTCTTACTGTTCTAACATGCTATAATTCTAGAATCATCCCTTCTCCCTCCCTGCCAGACCTTCCAATTATGCTGTGGTATCAAAAAGAATGTGGGCTGTTAGAGATACTTCTCTTTTCTGTTGCATTCTTTGATCAGAAGTCTTATCAATAAACTTCCTTGAAGATCAAAAGTAAGAAAGAGGACATAAAGGGGTCTGAAAAATCCAAAATTCAGAGGGACAAATTCAAATAAAGAAGGTTCGCCTCAAGGTGACATGCCCTGCTACCCATCATGCCTCAGCCCGCCCCGTACCTGAACAGCCCTCTTGTACACCGCCAAGCCAATATCTGAGCACACAACTCGAAGCCCATTTCTAGAACACTCTGTACCCAGCACAGCTGTAGTTGTCCTGTAAATGGAAGAAGCCCTTGCAGACCCGTCAAGTACCGGTGGGTACAGCGGCTGGCCTTCACAAGGCTCCTCCGTTCACCACAGCTCTCTTACTTAACAGAAACTAAACTTATCACAATCAACTGCAACTCTCTGTTTATCTCCGTCTCCTTTATCACACAGTAAGTTCTTTAAGGCCAGATATGTTGTTTTCCTTATACCAATTTTCCTTATAACCCCAACTTCTGACACCCAATGGACAACTATTATTGCTGTTATTTCTTTAATAAAAAGCCAAAATTAAAGAAACCCAAGTGCACTTTTTAACCCTTACCACACTCCAAGCCATCCTTTTCTAAATAATACTGTACTGTCTTCCTAGCTGTGTCAAGTGTTAAGTCATAAAATTATGAAAATCGATATACTGTCTGACTTATAACAGGCACTTAATAAATGTTTGGTATGTGAATGTTGGAAAGACATCCATCTCCTATTCCAAGTGACTTCTGAATTCAAATTATAATGCTCCAAACATAGGCATTTTTTAATTTCCATGCTACAATGTCACTATTGCTAGTATTCTAGAAACAGTATTTCCCAAATTATATTAATAGATGTTACTGTAATTAACAATGGATAATTGTATAAGGCATATGCCATTCTTTAAGACTGATAACATACATTAATATGAGAAAAATCTAAAATGTCCTATATAGAAAAGACGTATTTAACTTGGTTGAATTCAAACCTGTCTGGGCAAGGTTTTTTAAAGCAGAACACAGGAAAACATGAACTGGGATAATATAAAAATATAAAAATGCATTCCATTTTCATTGTTATCTAGGCCTACTTATGTAAACAAGCAAACTGTCAATAATATAAAGAAGATAGATAGATAGAGCTTACCGGTAGATTTTTATATATAGTTGGATAGTAAAAGCAACAACAAGGTATGCTGGTCATATATCCTTAGCATTTATGGCAAATTATTAATCAAGTCCCACCTGAAACAATTTGTTAAATTGATTTTAATCACTGGGCCTCTCATGTGAAGCTTTGTATAATCAGCATTTCATTTACAAAATTAATTGCCTGATTGATTCTCAGGAGGCAGTTGCTGTCATTACCCTGCTGTCATAACTTCTGAGTAGGGTGTCACAACATGAAATTCTGACAGTATGAAAAGCACTGCTATTTTAAAAATGGGTGTGGGGAGAAAGGGAGAAAGAAAGAAAACTAAAGGAGTTACATTATCCTTTTTAGCCTAAAAGAAAGTTGAAAGTGATTCATGCTAATTACACTCAGTATCAATACCCTTCTGCTAAATGAATTAATATACAAATCTAGCATCAGGGCACAAAGGATTTTTACTATCTCAAAATGGTAACTACCCTGTATATGGACAAACTCAACAACAGAAAATTATACCCTACATTACAAAATATATACATATGTCTCGATATGTCTATGTCGAGATAAAAGCAGCACTTAGACTGGCATACTGTTTGTCTACTGCCAGCCGTTTCAATTTCCCATACTCTTCCTTTCTTATGCTTTCTAATAAAAAAAGGCATAACTAGAAATTTTAGGAATTTATAATGGAGATACAAAATATATCCATTTTATGTATACTCAAAACATATAAGCACATGGTCTTTTAAAAATATTTGAATATTATTGTTATATACATACTTTTATATTGAATTTCTTGCTCACTATTTAATATTTAACAGTCTATTGATAATTGACGGGTCTTCACCTAAAAACCTGTCATCACAATCAATTACAGAGAAATTAGGCTAAAAAGCATTTTTGTAGTTAAAAATATATATACATGAGGAATACAAAACAAGGGAGGAAAGGGGATTTTCTAAAGTTATTGAGTATCATCCTCTCAAAAGTAAGACAGCATTGCCTACATCATATTTCAAGTGCACCCACATAAACATCAAACCAGCCAAAGATTCTATTTTTCTTTACCATTAATTTGCTTTCTCAGAAAGACGCCCAATTCTACACAAGTCCCTAAATCTTGGGACCCCCATCTCTCCTGCAAGCTCATGGTTGCATTCCCCACATCCTCAACATTACCTAAAAGCAGGGTCGACCACGCCAAGCCAACCTGTTTTCAAAGGCATAAAATCACTTCCAGAATATAGAGGGGGGCAGATTTAAAACAACCCCCATTCACTGCAATCCAATTCCAAACAGGGCCTCCTTTAAATAAGTCGCCTTGAATTTAAAAGAAGCCCCCTCTGGAGACCAGATGTACTTTACATTGGTGGTTTTTGTTTCTGAGACAGGGTCTCACTCTGTCACCCAGGCTGGAGTGCAGTGGTAATCATGGTTTACCCAGCTCAAGTGATCCTCACACCTCAGCCTCCATAGTAGCTGGGACTATAGGCACGCGCCACCATGCCCAGCTAATTTTTGTTGTTTTTTGTAGAGACAAGGTCTTGCCATGTTGTCCAGGCTGGTCTCAAACTACTGGGCTCAAGTGATCCTCCCGCTTTAGCCTCCCGAAATGCTGGAATTATAGGCATGAGCCATAGCTCCAGATGTATTAATACTTTACCTTCCTTTCAGTACATGGAATTTTGATTCTTAGGTACTCCTTTTAAAATAAGTATCACTGGCCGGGCACGGTGGCTCACGCCTGTAATCCTAGCAAGATGGGCGGATCACGAGGTCAGGAGATCGAGACCATCCTGGCCAACACGGTGAAACCCCGTCTCTACCAAAAAATACAAAAATTAGCTGGGCGTGGTGACGTGCGCCTGTAGTCACAGCTACTAGGGAGGCTGAGGCAGGAGAAATGCTTGAACCCAGGAGGTGGAGATTGCAGTGAACCGAGATTGCAACACTGTACTCCAGCCTGGCGCCTGGTGACAGAGCGAAACTCTGTCTCAAAAAAAAAATAAGTATTACCTTATAAATTTACTCTATTATCTTGTGACCAAAGGCGTGTTGTTTGCTGGCACACTGTACCCACTCTCGTGGTGCAGGCTAACATGAAGAATCCACAGCGAGGGAGAATAAAGGCAGGGTCTGACCAGCGCATGCATCCTTGAGATGCGGTCTGGAGGGCAGGCCCCTCCTGAACCTCTCATGTTATTCCACTGCAAAAAAAACAGCAACAGTTCCCAGTTCTCGCTTGGCTCACAAGGATGCCCTAAGTACCAATAAGGTAATGTCTGCAAAGTGCTGAAAGCTCTGAAGAGAAAGGTCTTATGAAAGCATAATGTATGTCTGGGGACACTCCATAAGCGACACAAACTGGAATCATTTTGGAGAACAGGGTTCAACAAATTCAACAATTTAATCCTATCATTAAAAAAGAATCACATAAAGAGAAGACAGAGTATTCTCTTATACATGTGCAAAGGTGGTAGAGACACAATACCATACTTCAACACTTAATTCTAGCTTCACTGCTTCCTAAAACAGGATTCTACAGTATGTCAGAAATTGTTTAGAGCAGTAATTCTCAGAGGTGAAAGTGAATGAATGCTACATAAATAAGAATGGGGGATATGGGGAGGGTGCAGTTAAAATATATACCCAGGATTATAACTTTTCTATTTGGAAAAGGAAGAAAGGTATTTTGTTTTAAATAACGTATCACATGAAAGTGGAGCTTGATAAAATAATCTCAATTGTTGAGGATCTGTAGGAAAAGTCTAGCTTCTGTCTTATCATGGGAGGTGGGAGCTGCAGGTCTGGTCTTTTGGGAGGATATATCTGAAAGGTGGAAAGGGTATAAGGAAACCTAAATTTTCAAAAGAAGGCATGAGTTAGAAAGGGTTGAGAAACAAAGATTTTGATGAAAGAGAAAACATGTTACCTCAGAGGTCATGCCCATTCATCCATTCATTCATTCATTCATTTAACACTGTTTAAACTGAATAAATATTAATGTACAAGTCACTATGAAAAAGATAAGTAGGGGTATAAGAAGGTCCTTGATGTTAAGAAACAGAAGAAACAAAAGACCTATACAAATAATACACTGCATAAACAAGTTTATAAATACTACAGGACAGAGGCTTATAAATGCCACTGTCCTATGAGTAGCGACTTCTTTTTGAAAGAAATGGAAGGATTCAAGGGGAATTCATCACTTAAGGTGGATAATTTTTTTAAAAAAATCAGCCTGGGCAACATAGCAAAACATAAAAATACAAAAATTAGCCAGAGGTAGTGTCGCATGCCTGCAGTCCCAGCTACTCAGGAGGCTGAGAACAGACGATCACTTAAGCCTGGGAGGTTGAGGCTGCAATGAGCTGTGATGATGCCACCACACACCAGCCGGGGCGACAAAGGAAGACCCTGTTTCCAGAGAGAGAGAGAGAGAAATATCAAGGCACAAATACAGTAACAACAGCCACCATTAATGAGCACCTCCTGTGCACTCAGCACACAACAGGTGATTTACACACGACACAACCAATGAGAACAATAATCCTGCAAAGTAGTTAACATTGCCAACCACCATTTTAGTTGGAGAAAACCAACTCCTAGAGTAGGTAATTTGCTCAAGGTCATATTATAATATGATAAGGATCATGAGGCTTTTGGGGGAAGGCAGCTATCCCAGCAGATATCCCTTGAGATAAGCAGAATATAACTAGAAGACTTTCTTAGCCTGCTACAGACTGAATTTTGTCTCCCACCGCAATTCCTAAGTTGAAACCCCAACGTCCAACGTAACTATATTTGGAACTATCGTCTATGAAGAGGTAATGAAGGTTAAAAGAGGCCATGAGCATGGGTTCTAATCCAACGGGATTGATGTCCTTTTAAGAAGAGAGCCCAGGCTTCTGGTACAGGCATGCACAGGCCCTTGCATCCTCTCTCTCCCCCTATACATACTCAGAAAGACCATGTGGGCACAGAGAGAGATGGCAGCCGCCTACAAGCCCAGGGAAGAGGCCTCAGAATGAAAACTACCTGCCAGCACGTTGATCTCGTACTGCCAGCCTCCAGAACTGAGAGGGAGAAATTCTGTCCAGCATTTTGTCAAGGCAGCATAAACAGACCACTGCTATTTTTATGAACTGTCACACACAACCTGTAGTGGGCAGAATTCTAAAATAAGTCCATGGGATTTATGCCCCTGGTATCCACACTTCTGTGTAATCGTCTCCTCTTGAGTATGGGTAAGACCTGTGACTTGCATCTAACTAAGAAAATAAAGCAAAGGAAGATATTTTGCTGGTATAGTAAAGCCCCTCCCTAATCAGGTGACATTAAGTTAATCAAAACAGTGTCCTGGATGGCCTGGCCTAATCTGGTGAGTGCTTTGGAAGAGAGTCCAGGACTTCCCAGAAGTTAGAGATTCTCTGCTGGTGGCACTGGAGAAGCAGGCAGGTATGAATTCGACAGCCACCAGGAAATAAATTCTGCCAGCAGTCTGAGGTGGCCTTCCCCAGTCAAGCCTCTAGATGAGAATGCAGCCCGGCTGATACCTGGATTGCAGCCTTCTGAGACCCCAAGCAGAGGATGGCAGCTAAGCCATGCCTGGACTCCTGACCTCCAGAAACTCATATAATCAATGTGTGTGTGTTTTGTTTTGTTTTGTTTATGTGACGGCCTCTCGCTCTGTCACCCAGGCTGGAGTGCAGTGGTGCGATCTTGGCTCACTGCAACCTCCACCTCCTGGGTTCAAGCAATTCTCTACCTCAAACTCTCAAGTAGCTGGGATTACAGGCACGCACCACCATGTCCAGCTAATTTTTTTTTTTTTTGGAGAGACAGGGTTTCACCATTTTGGCCAGGCTGGTCTCGAACTCCTGACATTGTAAACCACCCACCTTAGCCTACCAAAGTGCTGAGATTACAGGCGTGAGCCACCACGCCTGGCCATATGTGTGTTCTTTTAAGTCACTGAATTTGTTACACAGCAACAACAGACTAATCCACAAGCTAATAAAAATAACATGCATTTCATACAGCTCTTCCTCACTCTTGCTCCTCCCATGTTAAGACCGGCTGCTGTGTGAATATTGGTGTTGGTGCTCTTACATTCTCACTGACCCGAAGCCTGAAGACACACAATTTCAAAAGTTCTTGGGGCTGGTTCCTCATCTTTCAGACATTGACTCAAGGATCACCCTCCCAGTCAAGTTTGTATTGAAACCACCAGGCAAAATAAAAACGATCAAGAGATCAGAGACCCCTGAGGAAACCTGTGTTATAAAATGTAGAAGGCTTGGTTGCCACTGTCTGTTTATTTGTCTTCTGTTGACACCAGAGGCTGTGAAATAGGAAGACAGTTTACAAACCAAAGGAGAACACCACTCTGGCTTTGTAAGGGAGACAAAACAAGAGCAGGAATCCAACGCAGCTCCAGGAGCCGAGGCAAGTTCCTCAACCCCCCAGACCTCAATCCCCTCATCTACAAAGCAGGCGGGCTTGCAGGTGGATCTTTGGTAAATGGCAGCTGCTACCATTTACACTTTTATCCCCAGAACCTAGCACAATGTATAGCTGTAGACGGAATCAGTATGACAAAATATTCTCGAGAGGTCACCCTAAATTCTAACTTAGAAAAACAGCAAAAATGCTAGCAATAATACCAATATAGGGAAATTTGTACAAAATAGTGAACTGAAAATAAGTTGTTTAAACTGCGACTATTTAATAGTACACGTGTATATGCTGACAAGAAATAGAAATGATTTTTTTTTTTTTTGAGGCAGAGTTTTGCTCGTTACTCAGGCTGGAGTGTAATGGCGTGATCTCGGCTTACCACAACCTCTGCCTCCCAGGTTCATGCGATTCTCCTGCCTCAGCCTCCCGAGTAGCTGGGACTGCAGGCGTGCGACACCACACCCAGCTAATTTTGTAGTTTTAGTAGAGACAGGGTTTCTCCATGTTGGTCAGGCTGGTCTCCAACTCCTGACCTCAGGTGATCCACCTGCCTCAGCCTCCCAAAGTACTAGGATTACAGGCGTGAGTCACTGTGCCCAGCCTAGAAATGATTTTAAATAGCTATTTTTCCCCTTCCTATACTTTACATGTAAAGCAGCAAAGGTCACGCACGGGACCTGCTGCACCCGATAATCTTCACCTCACTCCTGAATCTGATTCCTCAGCCACATGCTGTGCAGACCTCCCAGATGACTGTTTAAACCCTCAGGTTTAGAGCTGTATCTCTTTGCCCTTAGTGCTACCTGACCACATAACAAACTGTGTCCACCTCCACACAGCCAGCCAACTTTACCTAGCCTACTGTGCTGAGCCACATCAGAGCCAAGGCCAGCTCCACTTTCTGGCGGCCCTCAGCCCAGGTGACTTGAGAAGGCTACTTCTGAATCATTTTTGAATGAACCAATAAACTCAAACTCAAGAGAATGAAAGTCCTTAAAAAAAAAAAAAGAAGACAAATCTTCACATGTTCTTGACAATGGTGGTGGTATAGGAGCTTCAGATATGGCTACTTATCTCAAACCTACATCTAACCCAGTAATTCTATGTAATGCAATTGATTCATTAGTATCATTTTACAATGCTGATTAGGTTTCTCTAAAATCCTGTTTATTAATTTGCTTCCTTTAAGCATGCATAGTTACTACGTTGTTTCCAACTAAATTAGGTATCACATGGAAAGATTACACTGCAGCAGTGAAAGAGCACTCCAGGGATTATGTTTCCTCTAGATCTTAAAATTAAAATAGGCGAGAATTTTACAACTGTAAAATTTCTTTTTCAAAAGAAAGTCAGCTTAATTTATACACAGGATTCTGGATCTGTAAAATGTCAATATCCCGTCATGACATCCTGTGTACACGACATCTCTCACAAAGCACATGAAGCTAAGGCCAGCAGACTCAGTGTGGCTATCACATGCTGACTTCCTCTTAATCAGGAGGTCAGTCATGGTATGACACTGCTCAGCAGTGCAAAGAGCTGAAACAGAATAAGCCTTTATGTGCCAGCTTGAAAGTAAAGAATAAGCAACGTAAAGGAGGCCAAAAAAAAGACGCCCGATACTTTATAAAATTAGGTACTGATGTCTTACTTTCAAAAGATAATAGCAAATCAACAAACCAAATTACTAAAATGAATAAAAACCTCCAAAAAGAAACTTCAGTGATTTGCTAAGCCATGTGATTTTGATTAACTTTAATTGGAGTCACACAGATTAAAATAAACTCGTGTGTACAAATTTTAAGACATTTCTCCCCAAAGCACAATGAAATAAAAATCCTTAACACTGTTTTTAATCAAGGATTTTAGTGCCTCTAAGAATGTTAAGTTTCTCTCCTTTCATCAAGCAAAAATAAGAGCATTTATATTTTAAAACCAAATGAACAAATAAAGATGTGCACAACTAATAAATCCTTATTAAACAATACAGATAATGTTTTTATTTTCAATTTTCATAGTGGCATGTAGATTAGAAAAAGTTCTTTATGGAGAGTTAGCATACTTATAAACATATATAAACATTTTTTAAATATCAGCTGAAACTGAAAATAGGTAAAAGAGAGAATGAAAGAAAAAAAGGTATGATTGTAAGGAAATCTGTGGTGTGAGGACTGTAAGAGAATTACAAGCACTGACTAGCAACAGGGCTGCTCTGGTTCACGGTCAATGTAGGCTACAGCCCACACTCCCAAGAGCATCACGTGATAGGCTGCCAAGAATGCAATGAAGGCTCCCATTTTTCAAGAGAGATTATTTACAGAGTTAAAGCCTACATTTCACTAGAATACCTACTGAGTACCATACCTAAAAAAGAATGAGGACGCTGGAGTATTTCAAGATCGACATTATACCACTACATGTTCTCCTTTCTGTCTTCCCTGTTCTTATTTCTAAAGCTAACAAGACAGAATGAAAATAACTTCAGGAAAAATAAAATAAAATCCAGCTGATGTCTTCCAAATAGGAAGCGCTCTTATCTCTCAATTACTTTTGAAATTTCAATTACTAAATCCAATTACTTTGAAATATCTACCTCTGCTTCTGCTTTGGGATACAGTAGGGTTAAAGCCTCAACAGAAACACAGCTTAACAGTGAAGAGGTTGTACTTTTATAGCACACTCATGGTAAGATGTTACAGACAACATTCAATGACACGAGAGTCTAGGACTATATCTGAGGATGTCAGAAAAGGAAGTCATGCAGGGCTCAGACTCAAAGACCCTATCCTGACCCTTCCAGGCAAATCCTGCCAACTGCCTCAGAAGAAGGTGACATTCAAAAATGATTCCGCAGTCCACAGTAAAAAAATGACATTGTGTTTTTTTCATTGTTCAGTGACTGCTTAGACAACTGAGAACCTCTCCTGCTCAAACACCAAATTACCCAAAGAAAAAAGCGGAACCACTGTGGTGTGATCCAAGCAACTTTCCGTAAGGAAAAGGTCAGTCGGAGAACACATACAATATCATCTTATATACAGATGTTTATGTTTATGTAATTGTCTGTGTTCACATGCAGTATTTTAAAATTCAAAAATCAACTTAAAAACACATTTAACTTAAGAGCAGATACTTCTGGGAAGTGGAAGCAGTAAAAGAGAGTTTAAATATTAAACATACATGTTTTTACCAGTGTTTGAATCTTTTAATAATCAAACTATATTAACATGCTACATGTCTGTAATTACCTTTTATTAAAAAAAAAAAAGAAGAAAACCTTAAGAAATAAACTCAAAACTCTGGGGGAAAAAAATTAAAGAACTGACAGAGCTCCTAGAACATAAAGAAACTCAATCACATGGTGGGCAGTAAAAACCAAAACAAAACAGAGAACCCCAAGCCTCTTTTTTGACGTGCTTGCTTAAGGCGTTTCCGCCACCGCGTGATCTGCTGGCTCCCTCCACCCTGGGCTCTTCCACTCCATAGATCTGAACTTCTCCCAGCTCCCTGTTAGCTGAGATGCTAGAGAATAAACAGTTGTGTAGACAAAGATGCTTCATTGGGTGGGGGACGGGGGCTGTGCAAGACTTAGACGGAACTGGAAATGGAAAAATGCACACTGTCCAGGGGTTGGCAAACTGCAGCCCTCCTGCGAAATCTGGTCCACTGCTTGGTTTTTGTAGGACCCATAAGCTA
The DNA here is from genome assembly GCA_963573385.1 of Cacajao melanocephalus. Taxonomy (NCBI): domain Eukaryota; kingdom Metazoa; phylum Chordata; class Mammalia; order Primates; family Pitheciidae; genus Cacajao; species Cacajao melanocephalus. The sequence goes on along the minus strand of CAUYLG010021361.1, from coordinate 135,747 downwards.
AGAATATGTTTTACATTTTTAAATGGTTGGGGGAAGAAATCAAAAGAAGAGTATTTTAAGACATGTAAAATTACATGAAATTCAATTTCAGCATCCATAGCTTTCCTGGCACGCAGCCTCCTCCCACATTCATTTACGGGTTGTCTACGGACACTTCAGTGCTGCCTTGGCGGAGCTGAGTAGTTGAAACAAACATTGTCTGGCCCAGAAAACCTGAAATATTTACTATCTGGTCCTTTGTAGGAAAAGTTTGCTGACCCCCTGATCCAAATGTGTGTCTAAGCTAAAGAATCACTGTAACATACCACAGCAACAGTGTAAGGTGCAAAAGCTCAGATTTGGGTCACAAAACCCGGTTTGAAATCAAGTCGTGCCCTTAACCAAGTCACTGTGCCTCAGCTTCAGTGCAAACAAAACAGGGATATTAACCAAACCTCCCAAGATTACTGTGAGGACTAAGTAAGAAAAGCACTTTGGAAATTATTAAATGATCTGTAAAGTAGTATTATTCAGTAAAAGCAAACAATCCCCATTTAAACTTTGGTTGAAAATATGATGCAGTAAAGTCTGTGAAATGTATTTTAAGAAGAAAGGACAAGCGGAGAGTAGGAACAAGCAGAGAGCAGGAATACCTCCAAATCAGCTCCAAGGAGGTTCTGAAAGCCAGAGGTAGAACCTGTTCTTCAACTGAGCGGCATGGTAAGGTGCGGTGTCCCAACTTCAGAAACTAAAAGAACTTTCCAAAAATCGTAAGCCTTTGCTTTTTAAAAACCTTCAAAGGTTTGTTTAACATGCTAAACATGAGTTTATCATTTATTGAGGACCTAGGCAATGCACCCTTCAGCAGTTCACTTAATCCCCATTTTATGGACAAGGAAACAGAAGCTCAACAAGGTTTACGGTTATGATTTTGGGACCCAGCATTAAACCTAATTTAGTGAATGTGACACAATAAGTTGCCAATATGAAAATTAGAAATGAGCTTTCTAACCAGAGTGAGGGGAAATCACATTACAAGGTTTCAAAGCTGAAAAATGTAGCCAGGCACAGTGGCTCACGCCTGTAATCCCAACATATCAGGAGGCCAAAGCAGGAGGATCACTTAAGGCCAGGACTCTGAGACCAACCTAGCCAACACAGTGAGACTCCATTTCCGCAAAACATTAAAAATTAGCTGGTTGTGACGGTGCATGCCTGTGGTCCCAGCTACTCAGGAGGCTGAGGTGGGAGGATCACCTGAGCCCAGGAGTTCCAGGCTGCAGTGAGTTATGATGGTGCCATTGCACTCCAGTGTCTCTAAATAAATAAATAATTAAAAAGTTGCAAAGTGTATGTAATTCTTTTTCCTATTTTTTTTCTTCTGTGTATGGAAAGGAAAGGAAAGAAAAGAAAAGCAAAGATGACATCTGGATAGAAAAAAATTTTCTTGTAGGCCCTCTGAGAGCAGACAGCAGACTCCTATAGGCAAATCAGTAGCTACCTTTCCCTGGTGAAATGTAAACCCACTAGGTTTCCTCGATAATAGCAACGGTAATAATGATAGCCAACACTTGGATAATACTTCCTGTATGCTTTAAACATGTGACCTCATTTGATCCTCAAAACAACCCCAGACCTTAGATACTATCATTATCCCCATTTTACAAAAAATGAGTGGCAGAGCTGGGGATTCAGACCCCTTGACTCCCGGGCCTATCCTGTTTCCTCATTCCCTCACTACACAACCAGCACAGCAAGCTGCAGGTGGAAGCAAAGTGTCCCCACCAGATTTGCCCTAAGATTCAAATCCAAGGAGCCAACACTACACCCCTCAAAAACTAGGGCTCAACCCAGAAACTCTAACTAGGCCTACTGAATAAGCTGAGAGAGGTCTGTTCCCGTCAGAGTAGTATAAGCAAACAAATGCATAGTTATAATTAGCAATTACTAGCTAAACAGCCAGGGGTTGGTAAGCGAAGTACTAAAATTTAGTGAGATGTATACATCTGCTAAACTCTTGTCCTATTTACATGTCACTTTATAAATACTGGCTATTAGTATTACTGCCTAATCTTTAAATTTTATATTTTAAGGGCGGGGGAAACAGGAACAGTAAGACACAAAAAAGACCAATCAGATCACCTCTCTCTTAGTAATAAAATTCTTCAGTGGTTTCTGTGACCTACGGAACAAGATGTAATCTTTTCTTTTCATGATACACTGATACAGTTTGGCAGTGTCCCCACTCAAATCTCATCTTGAATTATAGTTCCCATAATCCCTGTGTGTTGTGGGAGGGACTCGGTGGGAGGTGACTGAATCATGGGGTCAGTTTCCCCCATTCTGTTCTCAAGATTGTGAGTTAGTTCTCATGAGATCTGAGGGCTTTATAAGGGGCTCCCCGCTTTGCTAGGCACTCATTCTCTCCCATGCCACCCTGTGAAAAGGTGCCTTCCGCCATGATTGTAAATTTCCTGAGGCCTCTCCAGGCATGCAGAACTGAGAGTCAACTAAACCTCTTTCCTTTACAAATTACCCAGTCTCGGGTATTTCTTCATAGCAGCGTGAGAACGGACTAACACAGTAAACAAAGCTCTCTTTATGATCTGGCCCCTAACTATTAATGTAATCCAAAATTGAGGGGTATCCTTTTTCTCTTGAGACAAAGTCTCGCTGTGTCAGCCAGGCTGTTGTGCAAGTGGTGTGATCTCGTCTCACTGCAACCTGCGCTTCTAGGTTCAAGTGATTCTCTTGCCTCAGCCTCCCAAGAAGCTGGAACTACAGGTGCGCACCACCACAGCTGGCTAATTTTTGTATTTTCTGGTAGAGACAGGGTTTCACCGTGTTGTCCAGGCTGGTCTCGAACTCCTGACCTCAAGTGATCGGACAGCCTCAGCCTCCCAAACTGCTGGGATTATAGGAGTGACCACCACGCCCAGCCTTGAGGGGTATTCTTTAGAAACGTTTTCTATCATACCAGGGAATTCAACATTACAACTACTATTACCTCTGCCACTAACTTTAATGAACACTTATTTTACATTGGACATAAAGCTATATGCTTTACATACCTCATCTAACTTAGCTTTCTTAGCAATCATGTAAATCAAGTTTCGTCATCCCTATTTTGCAGATGAGGAAAACGAGGCTGTTTCCTAAACATGATGAAAAATGGCCAAATTTTTAATATGTATTGGCAAAAAAAGGTAATAACAGACACCCAGAAACAATCGTATAGGAAATCCCACCCAAGGCAGGATGTGGAATGGGACACTTAACAACTTATCCACTCAATGTGCACGCACAGCTGGGGAGGGACAGGAAGAACCAAATCAAAATAGGAAACTTTTTTTAAAAAAAGATAAAATGAAAGAAAGAAAAAATACATCTTGAAAACAAAAATAAAGCATTCACTTGAAAGGGGGAGAAAAATCAAATGCAAAATGAAAGCAAAGGTAAGTTTAGTTAAGCACGAGACAGGTAAGTACAGAGGGATGAAGATGGTGGATGGATAAATATGTATAGATGGACAGCTTAGAGTACACTGAAAGGAAAGGAAAATATTTTGGTTCCCTCTTAAAAAGGCAAGTAGCAGCCACTACAATCTTTGCAAGATCCATTACTCTTCTACATTGAAAAATCACAGGAAATGTACCCACATTTCTATTATACAACATTATAAATGTGGACTGCATTTCATTAAATAAAATGTTGGCTCTTAAATCTTCCTTGAAAAAGCTTAATAAATGTACAAGACCACACACACAAATTCCATCATCTCTCCATACCAGAGTCAATATGATAAAAAGAAAACATGGTTGCTTGAAAGTTGTATAACCAATTTACTACACTCTTTTTTTTTTGTTTTTTTGAGACAGAGTCTCGCTCTGTTGCCCAGGCTAGAGTGCAGTGGCACTACCTCCGCTCACTGCAACATCCGCCTCCTGGGTTCAAGCAACTCTCCTGCCTCAGCTTCCCGAGAAGCTGGGATTACGGGCACACGCCACCATGTCCAGCTAATTTTTGTATTTTTAGTACAGACAGGGTTTCACCATGTTGGTCAAGATGGTCTCAATCTCTTGACCTCGTGATCCACCTGCCTCAGTATCCCAAATTGCTGAGATTACAGATGTGAGCCACCGCACCCAGCCCAATGTACTATACTCTTTACATCTACCTATCACTGTAAAAGAAAAAAAAATAGGTTGGGGGGACAGAAAAAAAAATGTTCATATTCACACATACACCCATCAGAAATAAAAACTACATGGAAGATGCAAAAGTACAATCAGCTGCATTAGTAAAAGAAACATGCTTTATTTCTATTTTCCATATTTGTAGTTATAATAAAACTGTGAAACATATTGTGTACATACACAATACGCACAAGCTACATACTCATAAACACATATGTACACATATATTTATACATCTCTTTGCTTATGAGATGCTAAAAATACTTAGAAATATAAACAATAACCCTTAACTTATATTTAGCAACAGAAAAACAATGCCAATACATAATCTTTCTCCTTAGCTAAAAGCTTTGCTCTGTATGGCATATTCATTTTGGCCATTCAATGACCTATGTTAGAAATCACAAGCCCCAGTGGGATAGGAGAGCTGCAACCTTCTAACAGGTGGGGGATCTTGAGAAATCCTCACCTACAAGCCTACACAGAAGCTTCAAAAAGAAAAGTGAAGGAGCAGTCACAAATATAAAGTGCTCCTTCTTAAACCTCTGGCCATTCCTTAAATTAACATTTGATATTTTAAGAGTAAAAAGCATATTATTTAAATATTTTATTACTTTTCAGGTTAAGCATCATTATTCAAACCACTAAATCCTAAAATGCAGGGTATTATTCCAAGTAGAATGAAACACAATGAATAGGAAAGAATATGAGCATAAAGAACTAAGATCCTTTATATACCATTAAGCTTTCAGAGACACTAAAAATGTATTTTTGCTTCATCTAATGATGATGTGAAGTAAAATGTTTGCAAACAGAAATTTACTCCTTCTAATCCACAGCCTACAGGACTTCCTAATTATTCCTCATAACAACACTGTAATCTAACACTTTCGGAAGGGCTGTGATTTTTCTGACATAGATGGAGGTCTTCTAGTGAAGACAAGCTGTGAAAAATTGGGTAGGAAAGAAGGAGAAAGGTGCCGTTTACACATTTATCTGCTCAGCTCACACCTTCGATAGAATAGCACTAGCCAGTTAAATGTTCAGAACGGCAATAATTTTGTCTCCATGCTTTTGACAATTTGTTTCACGCCTCATTTACTATGAAGAGTTAAAACATTTTAGTCAATCTTGAGAAAGCAATTGGATTTTTTTCCACACCAAAATGCACAACCCATTTCAACTACCAGGCCACAGGTTAAAGATCAAACTACAACACAGAGAAATCAAGACTTTTCTTCAAACTTCGTGGAAGAAAAAAAACACTCACTAGACTTATATTTATTTGCAGTGGGTATAAAACAAAATAAAGTAAAACAGCCTTCTACATGTTTGGTTCCAAACAGCATTTTCTCTTCTAAAAAAAAAAAAAAAAAAATTGGAAAACACAGACCCTTCCCTGCTCTTACTATTCTTAGACAACATGGCAGAACCTGGACAGATGCTTCAAGCAGAAAAAATCTTTTCTTATTTATAATGTTGTTTTATTGGTTTTTCTTTATTTTTAAAGTTTAGATCACCGCAATACATTTGTACTATCAAAGATAGTTTCAAAAAAAATGATTATTCATGATCCTACCCTACTGATAAGCCACCCAAAATTCAAGTGGCTCACATTCTACACTTGCCAAGAGCCAGGCACAGTCTTAGTATGTTTACATTGTTATAAATAATAAAAGATGCAACTTAAGAGTCTCTAGAACATTGTCCCAGAGAGCTTTCTACAGTGATGAGAATGTTCTAGATCTATTGTGCAACTTATGAGAGCTGCTGACAACAGATTGTGCTGCTGAGCACACACAATGTGGCCAGTGCCACTGCAGACACTAACTAATTCTACTTCATTAATTTTTTTTTAAGAGACAGGGTCTTTCTCTATCTCCCAGGCCGGAGTGCAGTTGCTCACTGCAACCCTGAACTCCTGAGCTCAGGTGATCCTCCACCTCAGCCTCCCAGGCAGCTGGGACTTACAGGCGCACACCACCATGCCTGGCTAATTCTTAATTTTTTGTAGAGATGGGTTCTTGCTATGTTGCCCAAGCTGGTCTCAAGCTCCTGGGCTCAAGTGATGCTCCTGCCTCAGCCTCCCAAAATCCTGGTTTACAGGCATGAGCTACCATGTCCAGCCTAATTTTATTTGATTGATTGACTGAGTGAGTGAGTGACTGAGACAGCATATCGCTCTGTCACCCAGGCTGAAGTGCAGTGGTATAATCTCAGGTCATTGCAACCTTCACCTCCCAAGTTCAAGAGATTCTCCTGACTCAACCTCCCAAATAGCTGGGATTACAGGTGCCTGCCATCATGCCCAGCTAATTTTTGTATTTTTAGTAGAGACAGGGTTTTACCATGTTGGCCAAGCTGGTCTTAAACTCCTGACCTGGAATCAACCGCCTGCCTCAGCCTCCCAAAGTGTGGGATGACAGGAGTGAGGCACCACACCCAGCCTAATTTCAATTAATTTTAATTTAAATAGCCACATAAAGCTGATAGCTGCCATACTAAACAGAGCCATTCAGACTATACTTCTAAGGCTGACAAGTTTTTTGTCGGAAAAAGGTTCTTCAGACACAAGAAATGCATCCTGATTCTGAGTTTTCTCTTTAGGGAGGGGGAATTGCAATGAAAACTAACCAGGTACAAAGATCCCCCTTCACATTCTCACCAAAAGAAGAAGCAGGCTTCAGTTCCATTCTGTTTCATAACTGGTGGGACAGAAGGGACGCGTATTATAAAAGTGTTTGCCATGGCAGGGGTGGGGGTGAGGGTTCCCGGTGGCCACCTTAGAGCCATGTCACCTAGGACTCCGAAAAGAAAAAAACAACTCTTGTTTCACCTGCTGGCTGGGAGTCTTATTACTGTGCAGCTTCTTCAGTGATTCTGTTTCACAGGTCTCTCTAACCAAATGGTATTCTCTTAGTGGGAAAGGAAGATCTTTCTTCATCAACTTCTCCAATATCTTCATAGAATACCAAATGATTCGAGGCCAGGTGTGGTGGCCACGCCTGTAATCCTCACACTTTGGGAGGCCAAGGCGGACAGATCACTTGAGGTTAAGAGTTCAAGACCAACCTTGCCAACATGGTGAAACCCCATCTGTACTAAAAAATACCTGGGCGTGGCGGCGCAGGCCTGTAATCCCAGCTACGAGGGAGGCTGAGGCATGAGAATCATTTGAACCTGGGAGGCGGAGGTTGCAGTGAACCAAGATCGCACCACTGCACTCTAGCCTGCGTGACAGAGCAAGATGCTGTGTCAAAAACAAAAAGAAGAAAGAAAAAGAAAATCAAATGATATGAATGCAAGCAAGCAAAAAATTTCATTATAACAACACCTTCCACAATATAAATTCAGACCACTTGTCCAACTCTACTGATTCCAGTCCCTCCTGAGAGGCAATACAGCATATATGAAAAGGCAACGGAGTCAGAACACCTGAGTGCAAACCACACCTACGCCACTTGCTAGATGTGTGCTTAACGTGAGTACAGTAATAGAACCTACATCCTAGAAAATGCACATAGAATTCTTAGCACAGTGCTTGGCACCTAGAAATTGAAACATTATTTTATATCATTAATTATTCAATACTTAATATTTCACTACAACAACAATTGATTTCCCTTTGAGGTTCCACACGGCATGAGGGAATCTGACCTATATAGTCTGTAAAACTTGAGACAGGACATGTACTCGAGTTGAAATTTAGAGTGGTTTCGTTATAAATATATGGTAGGAAATACATACCCGTGCAACATTAGCCGTTTTAACATCAGAGAATAACCTATATACACAGAGAGAAAACTGTTTCAGAACTGCCAAGTTTTTTAGCATCCAATCCTGAATGACAGCTCTCAAACATAAGCTTTCAGAGGGGATAAAGAGAAAATGTACAATAACAACATTACTCCTGCTGACCATGCTTTAACCCAAGGTTTCTGCCACACAAGTGGCAATAACCAAAGCTAACTCCCCAAACACAATGGTCTCCATGAAGTTTCTCCAGACGCTCAGGGATGTCTCCCCCAAGCCAACTGACTCACTACACGTCAATATGACAATCCAGTTTACCGAAAAGATCAAAGGCACCCAGAATAGACTGGCAGTTCAATATACTACAAAACTAATCTTCTGGAAATATTTGTAAATAATCTTCCCCTCAGCCTACAAATCTAGTGAAATATTCTCTACCCTCCACAGAGTGCAAGGCCAGCACAGGCCCTAAGTTCATCTGCCTCAGGGCTGACTCCTGGCGCCATCATTTTATGGCATTGGTCAAAGCACATGCACCCCTCTTTGCACATTACCCTACAATCTGTAAAATGGGGAAGGCAAAGCCTGTCACCTAGGAGTGCTGCAAGGGAACTGGTGTCACCACTATACTCTGACCCCAACGTATGCCAGACACAACCCCAGGCACTGGGCCACAAAGAGCGAGGCCTGCTCCCACCTTCCTTTGAGCAGCTCTAGGCCCACCAGAGAGGAGGAAGGGTGGGTGGGCATGCAAGGGCCGGGCAGGGAGCACCCAGCACAGCGCCCGGCAGAGAAAGCAGCTTAGGAAGTGCAGGTGCGCCACCCTCTTCCAGCAAAAGGAAAACAAACCAAACACCCTGCTTCTCTTCCAGCTGTCCAGAGCCTTTTTCTCGCTTCCCATCCCTCTCTCGCTTCACCTACTGCTACCTGCCGCCTTCCCAACCACTCTTCTGAGGGTCACCAGTGACCAAATGAGCACGATGTCAGCCCCCAGGCTTACTGGGCATTCCTCAGGGCTCACTGCAGCTGTGTGTGTCTTCCTGCCAGAAACGGCTTTCCTGGGCTGCCCGTGGAACTCTCCTCAGCTTTTCCATCGCCTTTTCTGGCTCTCTGGGTGGCTCCTCTTCAGTCATAAAGGTTGGTGCTTCGTAGAACGCCTCAGCACCTCTTTCCTTATCAGGCACGCGCTCCCCCGGGCAGTGTCATCGGCCTCACTCTCAGCTGGCATCTCAGGCTGCGGCCCTCATCCCCTCCTCCATGGCACGTCCCTGTTTCCTTCTGCTCCAGCATCTCCATTGAGCTGTCTGGAACCCATCTCCACCAAACATGTCAAAACCACAGCCTGGCACTAAGTACATGAGATGATTCAAAAGCAGGAACACCTTCCAAAAACTCTGCACTGTATGATTCCTTCCCGTGGAGTCAGGTCAAGAACCCCGTGCTTGCACCTCCCTTCTGTCCAGACTGGAGGAAATAAGGTGGCATCGGGGCTGCCACCAGGCATTTCACCCGTGGACAATAGAAATGCTACATTTAACAACTATCCTGTGGCACATTTAATAACTGTCAGATGCTCAGGCTGGGCATCTGAAAGATTACAGAAATAGCTGCGAGAGTTCCTCTTCAAACTGATTTTACTGCATATTCATCTACAGCCCCATTAAAAGCAATTTTTGAAAATGTTCAATTATTTTTAATTCCCTTGTGCTGCTGTTCATCCCTATGATAAACGGCAGCACCCCCATGTGGATGGCTGGTCTGCTGTCTCTGGGATTAAATTTCACTGGAAGGTAAGCCTTATGAAAGCAGGGATGAGGTTTTGTCACTGTGGTATCCCCAGCCCCCAGAACACTCTGCTACCCAGTAGGCACTGAATAGATACTAACACCTGAATAGACAGCAGCAGCTATTTGATGAATTGAGGAAAGTACATACACAAAGGGGCATGGTATCTGGCAGCTGCTGGCAATCAACTCAGGCCTCCCACCCCCTCCAACCCTGACTACCCACTCTTTTTTCCCAGGGTCTTAGGGTACGGGAGGCATCCCTCTAAATGTTTCCTCTACCAGGTTGGCATCTGAGGCTCTCAAAGATCTCAAAGCGCATAAGGCTGGGCCTGTTCCTCACTGACCCCGCTCGCTCGGAGGCCCCAGGCTCTAGCTTCTGCTCCTACTCCCACCCCAGGGCTTAGCAGAGCCCACCATCTCACCACTTGTCTGCCTCCGCAAGCCCTGCATGCTAGCCTGCGCCCACAGCTGCATGGCAAACTTCTCCACTCTATCCTTGTAATATGCAAAAAGGATAACTATCCTCTATCCCGGAAAAGGAGGAAATGGCTTGATTCTTCTCCAACAGAGAGAAACTCATGAGCATTCTGACAGTTATTTTCTTAGGGCTTTCTCAGCTGCTTCAGAATGTTCTTACTGCTGAAAATCTGACCACTAGATGAAGGATACATTACTACTGAAATTCCCTGAAAGAAATAACACAAGTAGAAAGGTGTTAGCTTTCTAGGCAAAAAATACCTTTCATCATAAGGATCAGATTTCAATGTGGCTGCTAAGACACTGAAGATGCCCAGTCCTTCGTAAGTTTAAAAAAACAAAATTAAAGATCCAGTCTTAGAGACACACAGCAAAAGCCTAAAAAACAGGTTACAGATTTTTGTAGTTTTTTTTCTTCCTGTGGGCTCTTAAAAATAAACTGCCCACTCATTTACTTGAGATGGGTCAGGTACAATCAGCTTTAACTTGAAAAACTGGAAATCCATGATTACCCTAATAGTGACGTATTACCATAAACAATAAAGCAAGATGAAATATCATAAAATAGGAAACAAGAGACAGCAGAGACTTCATTTAATTCTAAGCTAAAAACAGAATTACAGAGGTATGCCATTTGGAATATTCTCAGCCTCAAATTAGAGAAAGCAGGTGAGGAGCCCACAAGCTGAAAACCCAGAAAACAGGCCTGAGCAGAGCAGTGCCCAGCTTTCCTTTCCCACAGCAAAGAAAACTGCTACAGGACCCGTTAAGTGAAATGTAACTTACACCCCTTGTCTAAGACAAGGTTAGGAAACAAGCTGATTTTTTTTTTTAAGCTGTGAGATGTGGTTTATGGATGATTAGAAGAGAGGAATAGTTGGGGACATAAAGGGAAACTTTTCCCAGTACTGTACCATACCCATAAGGCGTAATAAAAATAAGGAAGTGAAGGAAGGAGGAAGACAGGGTCTCGGGACCCCTCCCATACCTGAGGAGGCCTGGGCAGCCTGGGGAGGGAGGGAAAGGTGGCATCCACTGAGTGCTTTCCACAACCTCCTAACACCACTGAATCTGGCTCTAAAATGACCGTGTGGCAACAGAGACAGAAATAATCAGGCTGTATGTCATGAAACAACCTCGCTGAAGAACTGGAGGAGTTTTCTGCCTTACATCTGTTCTTTTAACTATGCATTACCGTCTTGATGATTTTTAGATATGCTAATTTTGGTGTTTGGTTGACAACTTTTAGCACCATAGTAGTTCAATCTGGGTACATAATGAATATTATATTTTGTTGGTTTCTTACTCTAAAATTATCTCTTCCGGCTGCCTGGATTTCCCCTTTTCTCCCACCTTCCGGCCTCCCTTCCCTTATTCTCTCTTCACACTTCCTTGGACTCATGGATTTCTGGACTTGTAAACCCCAGCGACGCTGAGACACCATCCAGTCTGTGCGACAATTCTCTCTCATCCAACAAAAATGACCCAGCACCCACCATGTACTGCCCTGCTCCCGCCCAGGCTCCGCAGCCTCCACCTCCTGAACCAGCCAGGCCAGGGGGAAGAGAATCCAGGCTTCCCTCTAAACGGCTGCTGACTAGTGCTGACTAGGACATGGCCGCTGACTAGTTCACAGCCGCCCCTGGTACTAAGCAATGACGCAGACAGTAGTGGGAAGCAATGACCCAGATGATGTAGGGAGTTTCCCTGAAGAGCAAATGTAAATTAATGTCTGGTGATGTGATCAGAAAACCCCAATGCCACCCTCCAGCCCTTGTGGCCCAAATTCTTGCCTCTTCTTTGTCTAATAATGGCTACAGAGCCAAAATACACTAAAAGCTCCTGAATCATAGGAACGTGGGCCAGGTGCAGTAGGGGTCACACCTGTAATTCCAGCACTTTGGGAGGTCAAGGCGGGTGAATCACTTGAGCTCAGGAGTTCAAGGCCAGCCTGGAAAACATGGCAAAACCCCCATCTCTACAAAAAAATAACAAAAACTAGCCAGGTGTGGTGGTGAGTGCTTGTAACTCCAGCTACTCGGGAGGCTGAGGTGGGAGTATCACTCGAGCCCAGGAAAAGGAGGTTGCAGTGAACTAAAATTGCACCACTGCATTCTGGCTTGGGTGACAATGTGAAACTCTGTCTCAAAAAGAAAAAAAAAATGTGCCAGGCTCCATGGTTCATACGAATGACTACACCCAGAATCGCAGCACTTTGGGAGGCCAAGGCAGGAAGATCACTTGAGCCCAAAAGTTAGAGACCAGCCTGGGCAACACAGCAAGACCCCCACCTCTACAAAGAATTTAAAAATTAGCTGGGCATTGTATCACATGCCTGTGGTCCCAGCTACTCGGGAGGCTAAGGTGGGAGGATCGTTTGGGCCCAGGAGTTCAAGACTGCAGTGAGCTATGATCATGCCACAGCACCTAGGCTGAGCGACAGAGCAAGACTCTGTCTCCAAAAAGAAAAAGAAAAAAAGGAAAAAAAATGCAATTTTACGTCTTAGCAATAACCAAAAAAAAGTCTTTTTTTAAAATGTTACTACTAGCTCTTCAGTGACCCCTGAGAGGCAGAAACGTGAGCCTGCAGACCACTCTGCAGCCTGATGGTAACTTAAGAGTCCCTGGAGGCAGGGGCTACTTCCATAGGTGATTCTGAAGCACAACTGGGTTTTAAAATCACTAGTTTAGTGGAAAGAATGTAGGCTTAGCATCAGACAAACCAAGGTATTGAACAAATTTCTGAATTCTACCAGTTTGCTTGTCTATAAAATAGGGATAATGATGATGCCTTTGCAAAACTGTTGCAAGGATTGCAGATAATACATGCAATGTGCCTGGCACACACAGTCGTAGGAGTCTATTAATGATAGTCGTTATTACTATTACTACTGTTTTTTTATTATAGCACTGTTATTTATGGCTCTTCTAAGTCTTTCTCTAAACTTACATTTCTTTATTTGAAAGGCAAGAATGAGAGAAGCAGCATATCTGTAAGAGTTTTACACATCACTCCTGACTTGAATGACAGGCTGATTTCATGTTTCCCCAAGTATCAGTCCTATGTAGGCCACCAAAATCATGCAAGGCCAGGCCCAGTAGTTTAATGCCTATAACCCTAGCTCTTTGGGAAGCTGAGGCAGGAAAACTGCTTGAGGCCAGGAGTCCAAGACCAGTCTGGGCAACACAGTGATACCCCGTATCTACAAAAAGTGTAAAAAGTAGCCGGGCATGGTGGCACGTGCCTGTAGTCCCAGATACTCGCAAGGCTGAGCTAGGGGGAGGATTGCTTAAGCCCAGGAAGTCGAGCCATGACCGCACCGCTGCCCTCTAGCCTGGGCAACAGAGTAAGACTCTGTCTCAAAGAAAAAATAAAAATGCCCAGCATGCTCAGCTGCTGACTCACGGCCACCTCGACGTTTCTGCTACAACCTCTGCTCTCCTTCACTGCACGCACCAGGAGGACCACCCTGCACTTGGCCACCCTGACCTTAATGAAACGCCTGCCTTGCTTCTTCTCCAATCACAGAATTCCCTTTTGCCTTCTCAGGTGCCAGCCACGCCTCACGCCTCCACCCCAGTATTAATCTTATAAGAGGGCTGTGCTGGCTGCTGCATCTTCCCAGGTACCCACAAGATGCTGCCATCACTGGATTAGCACTCCTCATGCCTGCCATGCGAACTGCAGTCCATGAAAGCCCCTACATTCTACAAGATTGTGATAAGATACTTTCCCCAATTTTTTTTTTATTGTCTTCATATGAAAAAGAAACAAGTCATCCTCAGGTCAAAGAATAATTCTGCTTCCCCCCATAGTCTATCGTATCCATTAAGCACATTCCCTACACAGACATCCAAAGGACTAAACCTATTTTACACCCATGGAAAGAGCCAGGTATCCATGACAGCTCCCACAGCGCCTGTAACAAATGCTCTGACCCGCGATATTTCATAAACTCTAATGTACGCAGGAAAAGCTCAGCTTTGAAAGCCATACAAAAGCACTCATAAATTTCAGACTGCCCTAAGCACCCCTCCTTTTGCTAAGACACAAGCTGGAGGACCACTTCAAACCTATTATTCGTATAACAACAACTTTCCTTGTGCATCTCGTCCTATCGGCCTACTCAAACACCATGACTTTTTTTTTTTTTTCAGACAGAGTCTCGCTCTGTCATCAGGCTGGAGTGCAGTGGTGCAATCTCGACTCACTGCAACTTCCGTCTCCCAGGTTCAAGCAATTCTCCTGCCTCAGCCTCCTGAGTAGCTGGGATAAAAGCCACGTGCCACCACGCCCAGCTAATTTTTGTATTTTTAGTAGAGATGGGGTTTCACCAAGTTGGCCAGGATGGTCTCGATCTCCTGACCATCTCCTGCCTCAGCCTCTCAAAGTGCTGGGATTACAGGCGTGAGCCACCGTGACCAGACCCATGACTATCATTTATACTGAATTTTACATTAAATGCAAGTATCTTTATTAACAAGGCAAAGATAAATGTTCTTTAAAACTAGTTTTGTCTAATAAGAATCCAAAAATGTGCTATTAATTGCTTTTATTCATCATACAAAGCTGAGTAAGAACTCTTGTATGAGTAAAGCTCTAAGGATCAATTCATTTCAAAATTCCAGATATAGGTCGTACATTCATCTCTCTAATTTTCTAATGACTGCTGGTTTTGAAAGACTCATCCAAATTGTCCGCTGTGTTAAAAGTATTTAATTCTTAGCATTAAGAAATGAACAAAAATTCAAAGATTTCAAAAATTTAGCTTGGAAAGGAAGAGAAAGAGGAGAGTCAAAACAAATTAGCAAAGCCCATAACAACAACGTCCTTTTTTAAAAGGACAGGGTTCCAGAATTCCTACACTTATCTCTCTACCTCCATCTGTCCGCTGCTCTTCGGATTCCGCACATCAGCACACTTTGCACACACAGTGGGTATTTTCACCCTGGACCAGGCAGAAAGCTTGCCTCCCTGTACACACTGCCTCCCTGTGTTGTCTGTCCACGTTCCATTTGAATCCAATTTCCTTGCATTACCTCTGCCCAGGTCAGGGATGAATGGCTGTCAAATTCCCAGTGGAATAAAAAGAAAAACCCTTTTCTTCCTGAGGCAGCAAGTTTCAGTTCACAGAGCACATGGCTAATCTACATATGTGAAGGTCACGGCACTTCAGTCAAAGAGGTTAAGAATGGAACAGCTCACGTAAGGGGTTGTCTTAAACATCTTGGCATGATGCCCAACAAGTAAGACTGCTGAAAAGCAATAGATAGCTTCTGGCAACAGCAAGGGGAAAAATATTTTGATCACGTGATGCCATACACATTACCTCGTTTATTTCATGTGTGAAACTTTGAAAGTCCCTGAAAAATACCACATATGCAAATCAAATCCAGATTTCAGCTTTACCAGTTTAGCCATGATAGTACACCTTCGTCTTCATAAAATACATTTATATGGAATTTTTGGATGCACCAAGAATAAAACTTCAACATATTGACAGCCAGTTGGCTCAAATATCTTAACAGCTGATTACAACTTCTTTGCATTAGTTTTTCCATGAAGCATGCAACTACTTAGACCGGGAAAGGATATTTAGACTAAAAAAGCATATTCTTTTAAGTTACCCAAATATAACTTTCTTAAACAAAATTCATCTTCTCCATCTCTCTCCATTCTTCTCTCCTTCCTCACTAATAATATACCAATATGGAAAATTACAGAAACTTAGTGCACAATAAAAGATAAAACACAAAACTGCTTTCTTTTCAATTTCCCTCTTTACTAATTAACTGTAGACTAAAACACAGCGCTTCTAAGTGCTTGCAGCTCTGATCAATATCAGAGCGGAGGAGAAAGGACAGAGTCTTGCCATATACAAGGGACATGGGTGAGAGAGGAGAAGTCAGGATTGCAGAGAGCATGTCTTTCCCTCCTGTAAGCATGGTGCCTTCCTGAAATGTGTTCTGTATCAGCCAATTAAGGTTAAAGGGAGTTGGCACTAAAATGTGGGGAAAGGGATGATTTCCACACCCAAGTATGACTGTAATTTTTAAAACTTTCCAACAGTCAACAACAATAAATACTTGTTTAATACATGAAGAAAACAAAGTAGAAGCAAAAGATCCATTTTACCAATTTGGAAATTGTCTGCCAGCCACCTATTTCCTTCAACTCAAAATTCAGACTGCATATGAGGCCAGACTTACTCAGTCCATATTTCTAATTAAATGGAATATTAAGCAAAATTTAAATACCTCACAAACTATCTTAATTAATCACCATTATTTACTCAGTAATCTAAGGACATCCCTCTATCCTAAACAATTAATACAATTTTTTTAAATAATTTACAAATATTTTCTGCATATCTACTTCCGTGGTACAGTGGCCCTACACCAACGTCACTAAATGCTTACCGATGGTAGGAAAATTAAATTCTTTAATTATAAATCTTCTGAATTTATTTTTCCTCACTAGTTAAATATATGACTGTCTAAAAAACAGGAAAACTACAGCAAACATTTTAGAATTGCTTAATAAGTTACTTTTCCTAAATACTGGACAAGGTAAAAACGCATCAGGAAATTTGAAAAGTGCCATGGTATGGATTACAAACAAGCTTCAAATATAAACCTATTTGCTCTGAAAGACCGATAGGCTGCTAAGTAACTTGTTAAATTAACTAATAGAGAATCACCTCTAGCTCATTTTAATTTCTTATTCATGAGAAAATACAATCCTCTGTTACTCTATTAAAATGTCCTTTTCATTGCCAAGTAGCATACAGGTATCTTATAAAGTTTAGTCCTCACAAAAATTCCATGAGTTAACTATCCTTTCCCATTCTTTGACAAATGAGGAAACCACACAGCACAGAAGCAAAGTGACTTGCCTGAGGTCACACAGCTAGTCAATGTCTAATCTTCCAGTGCTCTCTAAACTGTCAGCTCTTGGCTCTAGCGCCCTTGCCCCAAGCCCCACGCTTCTCCACCTTCACTGTCTCTCATCAACCAAGTCTTAGCTCAGACCTCCCTTGCTGTAGGAGCCTTCCTGCCCCAACTCCACCCCAACCTAATCTACATAAAGTGACCCTCTAACATCAACACTTCCCTCACAAAATCCTTTACACCGTACTGTGTAGCACGTTTACCTGTCCTTAATTACTGCATTGTCCACTTGCTGAGGTCACCAGAGGATCCCATCACCCAGTGTAGCATGGTGCCCAGCACACAGTAGTCTCTTCACAAACACGCGCCTTCTGCCCACGTTATTGCTGTGATGACACAAATCTGTAGTTCCAAAGCCCTGACGCAGAACATTCAACAGGGTGAAGTAAATGAACTGAGTATTAAATCCTTCATGCTACTAATGTGAAGCCTTTTCTTTAGCAGAAAAATCACCATATGAATTACACCCAAAACAAAATCCAAATTAGGATCACGTTCTCATCAATGTCACAGCACCAAGGAACAATCTCCAAGTACACTGGCCTTGCACAAAAAATAGCAAATACTGACCAAATGGATTTCCTTGCAACTGATACTGGAAATGAATAATACATTCATCAGGAAAGTTTCCGTTTGGATACTGAAATCAACTACTCCATAAATATTTCTTAGATGGCGTACTTTGAGGTACAGATATAGTCTTTTTGCATAAGAACTGCAGAATACTGTAGCCATTCACTTTAATTTCCACTTTGTAAAACACCAGGAGTCTATGATAATTCACCAGGGAAAACTAAGGATCATATGTCATCTTTACTCTGAGTATCTTAAGCACCAAGTGGTGCTCAGTAAGCATTTGTTCATAATACAATTACATTTTGTCCTGGATAGTTTTATAAATCTCAGCATCAAAAAAAAAAAAAACAAAAAAAACTGTTCTTTATACATTTGAGGGAGGCCCCTGATATTCTTACATTTGACATTCCTGTTTTGACTAGTTAAGAGCCCTAACCCTCCATGTGTAGTAAATTATAATTTTGCTAAGGACCAAGTCTAAATGATATATTCAGTGAAGTTGAAGCAAACACAGAAGAAAGTTACTTCGTTAATGAGAGACCAAAGTCTAGCACCCAAAAGCTCCAAGAAGCCTGCCTACTTTTAAATTTTTGCAACTTCGTTTCTTTGCAAAAAGTAATTCTCCTAAAAAAAAACAGTCATTTTTTGCAGATCATCGAAGTGGAAAGATTTAGGAAGTATAAGACAGGAATGATTGTTGGCCAGAGAAGAGACTACTAAGTAATATTAGGGATGGGATATTGAATGGGATAGCAGCTTGGGTCCAATGGCATCAGCCATAGGCTCTGTGGGTACACCAAAACCAATTTCTATAACTGCTGAGCAAGAGTCCCAATCAGTACAAAACCACATTCTGTAAGGGAAACTACAGCGGAATGCAAAAATCTATGTATTTGCACAGGTCTCAGTTTGTATTCACAGAATATGTCTGGGATCTAGCATGGTTTAATAAGCTGTTCAGTGGTGCATAGCTGATTAGGCACTATTTGTTTAAAAATTCCAAGCAGCACAGAATTTTGGAGCTGGGAGGGGCTGAGCATCACCTAATTGATGGCAGCAAAGGCTTGTCCTGAGTCAGCCACACCCCGAAGTGCAGCAGGACCAGGCAGAAAATGAGAAAGCAAGCCCCACATGGGAAGGCAGGCAGGTAGGCAGAGAAGAGAGGTGCCACACACGGATGTCACAGATTCACATCAATGACCTCAGTGAAGGCTTTCAACAACACTGCTTGGCAGCCAACATTCCAAGTAAGGAAACTGACCCCCTGCCAGAGCGCAGAAAAAATGGGCGCTGAGGCCTCCAAATGAGCTAAGGTCTGAACAACTCCAAGCCCAAGACCTTACCATTACTTCAGGATGCCTCATCGTAGAGGCTTATTCTCTCACAAATCCTCAAAATCACCAAAATCAACTAACATACAACGAACATGCCAGTCCCCTTGGAATTATGCCTGCTTCTTCAGAAAGATACTTGCTCAGCAGTAGCAATGTTCTACATTCCTATTTCCAAGGTCATTTATAATTCATTGGCTAAAGTGAATTTATTATAAAATATACCAGTGGTAACAGAAAATTTAAAGGGCATTAAAATGGGTGTGTAGCTTGATATACAGCCACTGAATCTTAAAAGGTGGTTCTCAAGATTTCACAAATTAGACGCCAGCTTCTAAATGAATTTTAGAATTAACAATCATTTCAATATAAGGCTATGAAATACGGTGAGTGGTTTAACTTCTAAGATGCACATCACAAAAAGAAACAGTAGATACTAAGAATTCTGGAACTGCCTCCACTAATCATCAATGCCTCGCTTTCTGAAAGGTTTATTTCAGGACCCAGAAGCAGTAGCTGAATTTACTCCTCAGCCAGCATACATTATCTAAACAGTTACCAAAAATACTACAGCAATCCAAGTATCTTCCTAAATCTGAACAGACTGTTTTAACTTTTTTTCCAAGAATCTATGTAATGTAGAAAACTGAGAAAAAGAAAAAGGACCATTCTATATAAATTTGAAAGCGATTATATTTTCCTTCTTTTAGTTATTATTCTCTGTAGTGGATCTATATTTTGCTCTGGCACAAAGCCAGCAACTGATTGGTAGAAATGGAAAAGAGTCACTAGATCACATCAACTGTATCACAACAACCTACAATTACTTGTCTTGCCAAAATCTATTCCTCCCACCCAAAAAAACAAAAAAAGGAAAAAAAAAAAAAAAGCAGGCCAACAGACTGCTGACCCACATGGTTGGTATCCCCACTTTGTTTAAAGAAGCCAGTTCTAAGTCAATGATGTCAACAATACCAAGATCCAGGTATGAGGAAGCAAGTGTGAGCAGTATCTCTGCTTGATCCACACACCAACAGCAGCAATTCCCAGATCCCAACTACAGTCTGTCTCTGGCACAGGGCTGATTAAGAAAGTGGGAGCTCAACAAATATTTGCCAATTGATTGTCTGGAGTAGGTATTTATCTAACATACGCCTCACAGCATACACAAATGCTAAATGTTTACACCTTAAAGAAGTAATTGTTGCTTCCCAGTACAAGCTCTTAAGTAGCAGTTCATTTTCTCTCCGTGGAATCTGGTGTTAAAAGTACATGACTGATCTTACCTAGGTGGGTCTACATACCGGCATCTGCAGCAGTTCCAATGCAATTCTAACACTTTACACCAACCGAAGACCCTGTTCAGGAGACTAAGCAGGATCTAGAAAGCCTTCCTTCACAGCTGCCTTTAAAATGTAATTCCAAAAGGTCAATTATCTTAATTTAGTAATTTTTCCACATACAAAGAATTTCTGAAGTTCTGCAGAGGACTAAAAAGTAAAAACATGACGGGGAGGCATTCATTTGGGGGCAGAGAACACTATGGAAAAGGACACAGCACCACCTAGACTCTGGGTTTGCTCTGGGTTGGCAGGGGTGAGATGCCCAAAAACTTCAAACACAGAAGAACAGAAAAAAGTATCGCTATAAGTGATTTTCACTAATAGTGGAAAAATAAAATTAATAATTTTTAAGAGACTACAAATGCAAAAGGTGAGAAAAGAAAGGAAAGGGAAAAGTGAGGATGGTGAGCGTGGTAACAGTTCATTTCCACACCCTGTTATCTAACCAAGGTCCAGGTTTCTCTCAACAAAATACCCCAAATCTTTACACTTTAGAAAGGTTCCAAAAAGCTGCTTTTAAAACTTTAAGTAACATGACTGGCAATGAAACGACTAACCTTCGTAATACACATCACCAAAGAGACCAACTCTATAAGGATTACCCCAAAGTTAGAATTGAGAGGAAGTAATGTACTAATAAAAAACAAAAACAGAAAAAGATACCATTAACATCCTCATGGAATATCTGCAGAAGAATTTACTCACAAACTATGAAGTGATAAGATTAATGTTACAAAAACAAGATTATTTTACTTACAATACACATTAGTAGCTAAAAATTTTAAAGGATAGAGAAAAATATTTTATTTCAGTTTGAGAAGAAGGAAAAGTTCTCGGGATAGAAGATGGTGACAGCCACACAACAATGACAATATACTTAATGCCACTGGAATGTATGCCTAAAAATGGTTCAAACGGTAAACTGTACGTTATGTATGCACAGCTTACGTTTATTTTTAAAAATACATAAATTTAATTTTTTAGCATCCCATTACCATAAAAAAAAAATGTGGCATTATGGTCTAGGATTTCTTCTGAATTTCACCAAATATGGCTTCCCTTCCAGAGTCACCTGATAAGGAATGGCTTCTTGTCTAGTTCTCCAGCTCATCACTCATCAAGGCCCCAGCAAGACACTGAGAAGTGCACCTTACAGAACATGGTCAACAGAGGGTGAATCTCTTCCAGATTCTGCTGCCACTTACCCGATTTTAATAATGGAAATAAGAGTAACTATTCGTAAACCAGATATGCTTAAGACTTCAGGGCTTTAGTCTGGTGCCTGGTAATAAATATCATCCAAGAAACGAGTGAATTTCATCATTAGTTCATCTGCCAAACTCAATAGCCTTCTAATATTCTTGGCACTGATCCATACAGATGTGGGTTTGAAAACTGCCTACCGGATCCTATTCAAATAACTAAATCCAGCCAGGCGCGATGGTACACATCTGTAATCCCTGCACTTTGTGAGGCCAAGGTGGGTGGATCACTGGAGCTCAGGAGTTTGAGATCAGCCTGGGATGGCGAGATCACATCTCTACAAAAAATACAAAGGTTAGCCAGGTGTGGTGGCGTGCACCTGTAGTCCCAGCTACTTGCAGGGCTGAGGCAGGAGAATCACTTGAACCTGGGAGGTCAAAGCTGCAGTAAGCCAAGATCGTACCACTGCACTCCAACCTGGGTGACAAAGTAAGACCCTGTCTCAGAAAGAAAAACAAGTAACTAAATGTAAGAAAATAATTTTCTTAGAATTACTCCAAGTCAAAGACTTTGAAAATAGAACATGTTTAGTGAAACCTTACTGTGGAAACACATATTCTAATGTAATAAAATTCACTCACTCAATTAAAGTGAATTATTAATTAAAACTATATAGTATATGTATATCAATCATTCCATTCACTCAGATGTCAGTATAAGGAAAAATAAATCAACACTTAGGACACTCAGGTAATGACTGATACCTAAGTCATTTTATCTTCATCAAATTTCTTGAAGAAAGAGTCGTTAAAGTATACCAAGTTTTTAGATCAGAATTAATTCACTCAATTACTCAACTAAACTAAAAGTGCCATTGAGTCTTATTCAAATAGCCTCAAAGCTGGAGAAAAGATATTGTATAATAGTTCTACATCTATGATACATAAATATATTTCTGGTAGAAGAACGGTTTTACCTGCTGCCTCTCCCTGACAGCACAGGGAACAGGGCTTGGGATTCCTCAGCCTCAAGCAAGCACACACAGCAAGTGTGCGGCGCTACTTTACATCTCCACAGAGAACCTGCAAAAACCTCCCTCACATTCAGTAACAGACACCTCCGAAAAGGCAGGCAATCAAAACCACCCAATCCCAAAAAGGCCTAAGAGGTGGATATGGCCCCTTGAGAAATGACAGTGGTGTAAAATGTCATAAAAATTTTATAACATCCAACTTGAAAACCTAAATATTGCAAAAAAAATTAATGGAATTGAGTTTTATTAATATTCATGTTCAGCCTCCATAAATCTGTTGTTTTATGCAACACACCACAGTTCTATCAAACATAAATATCAATCTCACATTTACAAATCTACACTACCCCAAAATGAAAGTGACACGAGTGAAATATTAGTCCCTTTCCACCCACATGGACGAAAGCACCCCCATGAGCTAAGCAGTGTCAGTCTAGTGCAGAGCTGGGAGAAAAGCCTCCAGATTGAGGACACCGGCAAAAAGCTGATACAGAGTCCTGTGCCAGTACATCTAAAATGTACAGCCCCAATCAGTCTCCAAACTGAGTAGGACATTTCATGGAACCCTAACAAATGTTCATCAAACCACTCATCTCCTAGGAAAGGGTAGGGTTAAATCAATGAAATGATCATCTTTTCAGTTTGCCTGTGATATTGGAATTTCTCCTAGGAAAAGTTCCTATTATATCAGAAGTCATCTTTTTAGACAGATACACCCTGCCAGGAATCATAAAGAAATAAAGTCTATTAATAAGAACTAGAACTGAAAACTCAACCGTATTCTATTACACCTATTCTCTTTAAAAGGTATCTGTGTCTAATAAAACGATCAAATGAGTTTATATGAAGTCTTCCTCTACATTGCCTTACATTTTTTAAATCAGCTCTCAAACCAGAATTAATTTTTTTAATATCAGAATAAAGATGTTATTTTCTTCAATTTCAGTAAAGGAAAATGACATTGAGAAGTTAAGTATATTAGTAAAAGTGTCCAAGTGTGATCTGCATTATTTCCACATCCATAACACACTTCTGATATACTATGACATTGAGAAAAATGGAACAAGTATAAAAAGCCTTGCCAGAAATTCATGACTAAATATAGATAAGCAGAACCAAAGCAAGAGGGGTTAAGCTTCCTCATTACAGACTCAAGGTAAGGATATGCCAGTCCCTAGCACATACTTATTGATTTAGTATTAATTTAAACACAAACCTAAGTGATAGCTGTCTTAAATAGTGGCTACCACAAAAAAAAAAGAGAAAAAAAATTGTCAGAAGTATGCATCACAAAAATCAGGACTCCAGTCAAAACCATTTTAAGCCATGCTTAATTTCATCCCAGGTGATTTAGAAAACAAACTGCTGACATTTGTTATATTTTCTATGAGCCACAGTTACAAAGCCCACCTTTTCTAACTATACACAGCCATCCATACTTTGGCAAATATATAAATTTGGGCCACAAAAATTTCTTTACAAGATTTAAAATATCAGACACTCTAAGATTTCATTGGGAGTGATTTTATCAAATAATGTATCTCACACACATTTTAAGGTAATCAGGAACCAGTTTGTAGTTTCCTGCTTCCCAAGCTAGCTAACCACTTTTCTTCTAATGGTAAACAGGCTCTGTTTTAATTACGTTGTACTATGTTTTATAAAACTAAAAGTTAAAACAGCATTTACGGAATTCAGTAGAAATGTGGACATCATAAAATCTATGTGCCTGAGTAGACCTCAATATTCCTTTTGGGCCTGCTTCATTTCACAAAAATCTAGTAAGAAACTGAATCGTCAAATAGCTTATTTCACTTTTTAAAAAGACCCTTCTCCTACAATATATACATGCGTTTGTCCCAATTATGAAAACATTTGACACCCAATAGAAACTATTTCCCGAAATCAAAAATGAAACTAAAAATGTATTAAAAGCCAAAATACTTCTTCATTTAACGACGTGATTTAATAGTATTTTATGACCTACAGTCAGGCAGTAATTTAATATTTTGCACAAATGACTGTTTCTTAGTATAATTACAACAAATACTAAATAATATTAGCCTTCCAAAAAGAAAAGAAAAAAAGGAGTGTAAAAAAGACACATTCCACATTATACACAGTAAGGTACTTAAAAGAAATTCCTGAATCTAGGTCGTATGTCCATCATATTTCCCCCCACCTCAAAAAAAAAAAAAAAAAGCTATTCCCAAGAGTCATAGGACATAATGAATTCATTCTCATCCCAAGAAAACAAAATACTGAAAATGACTGGTACCATTAAGGAGAAAATACTTTAAAGTAACCTGGTCCTACATCTGCCTCTAACTTCATTCGTTTCTAGTTTACGAAGATGTGATTTTTAAACTGATCCTTTAAAAGCAGGCCAACAAAGCAAACCTTTTTAAAATTAATTATGTGGGTTTATTTCCATGATTCTTGTCTATAATGTTTTTCCTTGTATGAAATCAAAAACAGAAGTTGAAATCACAAGTTTTCTCTCAAGAATAGAAAAATATATTATCCTTAAAAGCAAAATTCTAATTAAACTAAAGATCTGAAAGCAGCGGACAGTAGTGTTCAGCCTAGGATTCACAAGATGGTTTGCTAAATTCAGGCTTTCCTTCACTCTGACAAGTCTTTCCTCTAAGGTATGATTACTGTTAAAATACCTCTTCCTAAAATAAATGAGTTACATAAAAATATATATACAACCACTGTTGTTCCCCTCTAACAGATTAGAATTTTTTAAACTTTCATAGCATTAACATGAAAGAAAAATTATTTGGAAAAAACACACCCGGCACAACTTGCTTAGAATACAGTTTCCCTAATTCATTGTGTAAGCAGTTCAAACAAGGCTCAAATTACCTAATCTAACAAAACAATCAAGGGAGAAAAAAAGATTCTTAGGGCATTTCTGTATTCTCCAAATCAAAGGCAAATATGAAATGATTCTTAGTATTTCACAGGAATATCTGATTTTTCCCCTTTTAATTATTATCTGCAAAAATATTTACGTGGTTTTCTCATTTCGTTTTTTAAACATGTCAATTCTAGTCAAAACTCATTCACAAACATCCTAAGTCAGAACTGATACATCACCAAAAAAACAAAAAACAAAACAAAAAAAAACCAGAAGCTTAAATCTTGTTTACAAGGCGAATTACACGTCACCAAAATATATGGTTACCTATCAAAATCTTGAAATTAAAAAAATTTAAATGTTAAATTAAGCTGCGTGTTCTGAGAGAATTCAAATTTTTCCACAGCAGAATTCGTAAAGGGGAGACTTTTACAAAGGCTTTACAAATCCAAAACTTGGTAAAATTGGTGGTTTACTTATTTTTCAATGGCCTTATCCTCAGCCTCCAATTAAAGTACATGACAGATGTAATGTGCATATTGTAAGACTGTCATCAAAAATCTGAATTTTGTAAATGCCCAATACTGGACACTAGCGAACTGTTTTTCTGTATTTGATCTCTATATTAATAACTATGATTTCATAATAGTTTAAGCTTTAAATATTGAACCTTACATCTGCTTGTAATAGAGCTCAGTTATTATTTGTGGCAAGAATTTTTGTGACTGTACTGCTCAGCACTTCTATTTACATCAGCAGTGCTAAATGCCCAATGGTGAGAGGGGAGCCAATCAGATGGCAGATTAGATGTCAACTCAGAGGCAGCTGTCTGGAGACTATTACAGCCAGTTTACCTCCACAATTCAAATTCCAAACCTTGCAAAGGAGATCAAGTCAGTCTTTAGGCTCAGCCTACTAGCAAGAAACAGCAAGAGTGCAGGACACTTCCTAACAGCGCTGTAGGACTCGGGTGACAACAAAATAAAGAAAATCCAAATAAATACGATCCCAAAAGATCCATTTTCACTGGTCTGCTATCTGACTGGACTTGCTGAATAAAATGCATGCCTAATCCATAACCAAAATAAGTTCAATTGATCCGGAACGTGCTCCTTTCACACAGCCTCCCTGGTGAAGGTGACTCCCTGCAAGCAGCCCGTAAGCCCCATCATGGATTTCCCTGGCTACTCTAAGGAACGAATCGATGTATTTTAGAATATTGCACCTCCACGTCGTTGTAAATTTTGGTATTATTCCTGCCAGCAAACGTTCGAGCTCGAAGCCCGCACCGAGTGTCTCTGAAAGGCTCTCCCTAAGTAGGAAAAACCCACTCGCTTGTCACAAAGCTAACCTATTTTCCCTGCCTGGACCTCGGAAGCCAGGAGGGAACGAGCTGTGGCCCAACGTGAGAGAAAGTTCCTCCTTCTCTCCCCCGTTAAAGCACACTGTGGGCGCTCCCAGAGCCGATCAGGTGGCTCCTCGCCCCGGCCGTCCGGGCCGGGAGAGCCTGTTTGTTACAAAAGCACCCGAACGGTCCCTGCCGCCCCAAACGGCGTCCGCGCGGGTGGCGCCTCGGAATCTCGCCTCGCGTTCCCGGGCCTGGGGGAGGGGTGGGGGCGCCGGTGCGGGCCGGCGGGGTCTAAGCCACCCGGCCCAGCCCGGCCCGGCGAAGCCCTCCCAGGCCTGGACAGCTCGCCTGCCCTGGGGGCGCCCCGACCGCGGTGGGAGGCGGCCGCCCGTCAAGATGGCTTTGGGCGCCGCGCCCCCGCCGCCCCCGCGGGAAGACAGGGAAAAGTACGCGGCAAAGAAAGAAACTCAAGGCTCGCGGCGCGGCGAGGCTGCCGGGCGGAAGCAGGCCCGGCCAGCGCGGGGGTTACCTGGGATCTGCCCATGGTCGGTCCGGGGGTGCCGGGGCTCATCGCCGGGTGACTTCTTTGTTGCGCGGCCGCCCAGGCCGGGCTGGCAGCGGCGTACTGGGCGCTCATGTCCTTGCCCAAGCCCATGCCCGCGGCCGCCTGCTGGCCGCCCGCCGCCGCCCCCGCCACCGCCTGGGACTGGGGCTGCGACGGCGGCGGCGGCGGCGCGCTGGGGCTGCTGTACTCGGGGTAGCTGCCGCCGTAGCTCCGCATCATGGGGCTGGGCGAGGTGAGCAGCTGGTTGAGGGTCGGGGTGGCCCCCGACGGGTGCTGGTTCTGCCCGGCGAAGCGCTGGAAGCCCCCCGCCGCCGAGCCGGCGGCCGCCTTGCTGAGGCTCGCGGCCCCGCCGCCCCCGGGGCCCATCATCATGCCGCCGCCCTGCTGCCGGGGGGAGCTCAGTACCCCATACCCCGCGGACGAGCCCCCATAGCCGCCGCCGCCGCCGCCGCCGCCTCCTGCTGCTGCTGCTGCTGCCGCCGCCGCCGCGGCCGCCGCCGCCACAGCTCCCGCTCCTGCTCCTCCTGCTCCTGCTCCTGCTCCTCCTCCTCCTCCTCCTCCTCCTCCTCCGCTGCCTCCTCCTCCTCCGCCGCCGCCGCCGCCGCCGCCGCCCGCGCCGGGCCGGCTGTAGCCCGGATAATGGTTGCACTGGCTGTTGGGGTACCCTTCGTGGGAGTTCTGCAGGGGGTCCATGCTGCCGGGGGCCCCGGCGGCGGCGGAGGCGGAGTGCATCATCCCCATCCCGGGGCTTTGTTGTCCGCCATGTTGATCAAAGCAAGGCCCAGCGCGGCCGCCGGGGCCGCCGCTCGCAGGGGCAGCGCTGCCATAGTAATTATTAAACTCCGGGACGGCCGCCGGGCCGCCGCCGCCGCCGCCGCCGCCGCCCCCGGGCACGGCGACCGGCGGCTGCTGCGCGCCCAGGGCGCCCACGCCCGGGTGCTCGTAGCGGCCGCCCGCCGGCTCCCCCATCTTGGGCGGCGCGTCGTCCTCGTCGCCCGGCTTGCTCAGTAGCGGCGGGCCCGGGGGGTCGGCCTGGCCGCCCGCGGCACTGTCCTTGGCGCCTCCATGTTGCGGCTGCTCCATGTCGGGGCCAGGCTGAGGCGTGCCGCCGCCCGCGCCGCCCAGGCTGTTGTTGTTGGAAATGGGATGTTGCTGCTGCTGCTGCTGCTGTTGCTGCTGCTGCTGCTGCTGCTGGAACTGGTTTAGCTGCTGCTGTAGTGCGTGGTGGTGGTGGAGGTGGTGGGCATGGTGGTGGTGGTGGTGGGCATGGTGGTGGTGGTGGTGCTGCTGGTGGGGCGGCGCGGCGGGGGCTTCGCCAACGGTTTTCAGTTTGTGGTTGGGGAGCAGCCCCGTCTCCATGGCCGAGCCCGGGCCCGACGAGGAGGAAGAGGACGCCGCCGCCGCCGCGGAGGAGGAGGACAGCGCAGCGGCGCTTCCACCCTCCTTGAGAGCCGCCTCGGAGCCGCCGCTCTTGGCGCTGTGGGTGCCGGCGGCGGCGGCGGCAGCGGCGCCCGCGTTATGGGCCATGTTGAGTTCGTGACGGGGGAGCAGGGGGTGGTGGTGCACACTGTTCAGGCCGCCGCCGCCGCCGTCGCCGCCCCCCAGCATGGGTCCCGGTGCCGCCGCCGCCGCCGCGCCGCGCGCCCCCGCCTCCAGGTCCCGGGCCCCGGGCGCCGGCCGCGGCCCGGGGGGCGCCCGCCGCTCGCCGCTGCCTGCCCGCGCCCGCGCCCGCGCCGCCGCCGCCGCCGCCGCTGCTGCCCGCGCGGCCATGATCGCCGCGGCGTGGCGAGGCCGGGCGGGGGGCGGGGGGAGACAATAACCCCCACTTTTCAGGCCGCGGCCCCTCCTGTGCGCATCCACGCGGCCCGCCGGGAAGCCGCGACCCCCTCCCCCTCCGCAGGCCCCGCCGGAGCGCCGGGCCGGGCACGCCTTACGCTCTGGGCCTGCTCCCGCTGTGTGCTTTCATGGTGAAAGTTTTTAGTTCAGGTTTAAATGAAACTTTTCTCTTTTCCTCTCTAACCCGGATATGGGTAAATACACGACTGGCTGAGCCTATCGGGCCCAGCATGGCTTGAGAGGGAGCGGGCGAGCTCGAACAACTATTATCCACTTCGCTCGCATTACTCCCGCGCACTCGCAAAACGCGGACTGGACTCGTCTCCGGGCCGCAGCCGCCGCCACCCGCCCGCCCCGGCTCAGCCTCTCGGGGCCCAGCCCGGCTGGGGCTAAGGCTGGGGCCGGGGCCGGGGCGGCTCGGCGATGGCCCGGAGAGCGGCGGCGTGGGGCGGCCGGAACCTGCACTTTCCCCCCGGGCCGCTGTCTCCTTGCCAACCGGGCGCTCGCGTGTTTGTTTTCACGTCTAAAAGGAACGATACAAAGGTGGAAAACGAGTCTGACGAGCAGACAAAAGAGGGAGAAGGGCCGGAGAACAAAGTTGTCTGTTGGCCTCAGAGGTTACAAGGAGCCGACGGAGAAAGAAAATATTTAGGCAATCTGTGCAAAAGCACGGTCTCTCCCAGGAGTTATGTAATTTTCAGAACGTTCGCCTCTGCCTTGATTTTGGGCCATCAGCGTAATTCCCACAACTTCTTCCAACTGCAGAATTAGGAAAGATTTGAAATGAAGGTTAGCCCCGGTCAGAGAGCCCTGTGCTCTGTACACAGCACGTACTTAATAAATGCTTATCACTGGTTCCAAAGAGAATGTTTACATAACTCTTTCTGAAGGCACCTTAAACACGTATGTAGGCTTGTCAAGCAAAACTCCAAGTATTCCCAAAGGAGCATTTTTCTTAACGTGCACTTGGATGTCCTTTCTCGAGTGTGTACAGAGGTGTTTTCTGCTTCAACTTTCACAGGAAAATTTAACTCTTGGTGCCAGAACAGCGACAGCTATGGGTTAGCTTGTATCTTCAGAAATCTGTATGACACCTTTCATCCTGTTTCAGAGCTTCATGTGCACAGTTAACCCTCTTGATATGCATTCATTTCAAAGAAATGTGAAACGAAACAAAAATATTATAGACATTATATTTAATAAATGTAACCAATAATAATATAAAACAGTCAACTCTAATCCTAAAGTAGAAATGTTCCATACTCTGTTCTCTTAAAAATTGGTGTCTATTATCATTTTACAATGTTTTAAATGTTTGCATTGTTAGTGTTTTAAATATTTGCATTGTTATTAATCATCTAGTAACATTTTGAAAAGCAAGACTTCTTAATCTTAGGCAATGGCCCACTTGTACTAGTGTGGACTCAGTTTTCATGGAGAGAAAGCATTTAAAAGCTGGCAGAAACAATATTTAAGGTTTTGGTAGGGCATAGTTTTCCAAAATTATTTCATTCTTCAGCTTTCCATAAAAACTATTTTGGTTCATTTCCACTGCAGTGGTTATTTGTTTGACCAAGTGTAAATATGTTACATGACTAAATAGAAAAGGATAGACGGGAAAACTGGTGACTAATTGGGGTAGGGGGAGGGAATCAGGTGCACACCCAAGGGTCATTACAGACTGTAGAAACAACAAATTGCAATTCTACGCAAACAACTGGAAAACAGGGTATATCATCGTGTGTTAGAGAGAATAACAGAACCATAAGATGAATTCGTGCCAAACCATTCATCAGTTTTTGCCAAGAGAATACTACATCTTTGTTAGTGTGCCTTTTTGACATTTTTTCCTGGATTTTCTCCCTTTATATATTCAAATACATACTAATTATACACATTACACTACAGAAGTTGAATTTTTAGTTTTTCATATGCAAATATAAATATACGTCTGTTTTGTGTGTATATACATATATTCTAAAATCAATTACATATTTATGCTTTTAGACATTTATAGTCAAACTAAGTATGTACACGTAATCATAAAAGTGCATTTTTTCAAATTGATAAAATAGATCAAAGTCAGCTCATACGAATGTAGCCATATGTTGTAGCTTATTTTCACAACTAATCCTAAAAGGGAAAATGAGTCACCAAGTTCAGCTACCACCCTTTTCCTTAAAATATTTTTTCATATTGGAAAATCATGAAACTTAAAAAAAAAATGGGCAGAGAAGTCAAAATCTCTTTTAATTCCATTTGCTTCAGCAAAGCAACTAGAAGATTGGAACTAAGAGGCTGTAAACTAGAGGCCCCCAGCACAATGAAATCAGTTTGCTATAAAAGGCGACACATGCCAGTTTTTCCTCCCCAGTGGCAGATGCCACACCCTAAAGCAGACAGAAGGCGCTGCAGCTTGTAGGAGAAGCACCACACAAAGCCGACAGGACTTGGTTTTGTCTTTTAAACCACAGAGAATGCTAAAATACCTCTTTAAAGCATCTTTGCTGAAGGTAAGAAGTGCACTCGAATGTGTCCAACTTCTCAAACACACCTCAGGAAAACAAAATAAAAGCCACACATTTTCATTTAAACATCCAGGGCTTAATAAACAAAACGCCAATTGTCAGGGGTCTTATAAAGTGATGAAATAGGTTCCCATTACACAAAAGCACCATTTCAACCACAGGTTAGAATTTCCATTGTGTTCCTTGCCTCAACTATCCCACATGGCAATTGTACCTTACTGTTTCTTTTTGTTGAAATAAGGTACTAGAAATCAGTGCGCTCATTTTTCCTAATGAATTCCTTTATTTTACACCTCTTACCTAAATTTCAGACCACAATGACAACTTTAATAAGTTACCCTAACCTCAAAGAACCCATGAGGTGAAGGCCCAGAGGCTGCCCGCTGCTGCCCTGGGTCCCAGCCGACCTCCCACCCACACGGGGAGCCTTCATGTTTAGCCAGAGGATTACCCATTATTTTGTTAAACATTCCATTTTGGTTACAAAAGCCTTTTTTTTTTTTAACTGTATGGAAATATTAATATTCAAATACTGCGCCTTTTGAATAAGTTTTAGGGCACTGAATAAAAGGCTCTTCAACTTGGCCACTTAAAGAGGATTGAGCCAGATGGTAGTTGAAGAATTCCACAGTTCTGTTCTTTTTGCCTCATCGTAGCCCATCATACTGTGTTTGCTTTCCGATTAGTTCCCTTTTACTGTTCTACTTATTTATTCGATGACTACAACTATCACGATTCACTGCCCATCATATTTCTAACTATTCTTTATGTAATTTGGAAGCAATTTAGAATAAAGCCCTGTCAAGGTTTTACAAATAAGAACTATTAAAGAATAAAGCTTTGGATACTTGCTTTCCTTTTAGATTTATGAGAAATGCGATGAATGGAGCTAATGGGATTTCCCCACTGATCTTGGTCAGGGACTTAAGAAAGCACGAAACAATTGTCCTTTTCACTTCTCTGATTTAGACGTTAGCAGTGAATAACTCTGCGTCAGTGCAAGATATGGGATATAGCATTTGCTTTGAAACAACTGTGCAAAACAATTAGGTAGGATTTGAAAAAAAACCTAGGCAAAAAAAATAGTTTAAGTAAATTTGGGAACTACGACAGACAGTAGCACTATTGAACTTACTAAGAAAGTTCTTGTGGGGAGAATGAACCTAGATGGAGATAAACTGCACGTAGTCATTCAAATTTACCTGGAGTCTACCTTGTGCCAATCCCTGAAAATTAAAAGATAAATATTCCCTTGGTCCTGTCCTTCCTAGGGGAGTTGATCACTCCAACCTACTAAGGTCTGCCCTTCAGTATCTCAGGGGATTTGGCCAGTAAAGAAACAAGCCCAGACCTTTCCCATCCCACAGCTTTTCCTGCAGCGGAGACTTGCTGGCTGCCATCAGCGGGCACCTGACTCTAATTCTCCCTTTGACACAGCTCCCAGTTCACCCCCGAAACCCACTACTGTGGAGACTGGACTTGCAGAACCTTTTTAACATCAGGCTACTGCAGTTTAAAGTCCTTAGAAACATAGTAACACCATTGAAATACGTTAAGAAACACCTTACTACATTTTAATACATTGTACTTTTTATTTCATCCTGGACTGTCTGCTTTTGAATGACTTTATTATAGCCTCATTTATAAATTTCCTGTAACTTTTAGACAAATGTGTGTTCAATGGCACTTCTTTCCTTTTATTTCCAGTACTGTCCTCAATCATTTTGCCATCAGTGAAAATCACTTACTGAGCACCTACCAGTGTTTTCCAGTATTCTGCTTCTATATCATGTCACATAGTCATCTATGTGGCCCTGAGTGATAACGTGCTGTCTGACTGGCTAAAGGCCCTGCATAGGTAACTCCTCTCTAGTGCCTCAAAAATAAATACTTGAAGTAAACATATATAATCAGGTATACAAAGAAGTCACTTAGGGCCAGGCGTGGTGGCTCAGGCCTGTAATCCCAGCACTTTGGGAGGCCAAGGCAGGTGGATCACGAGGTCAGGAGATCAAGACCATCCTGGCTAACATGGTAAAACCCCATCTCTACTAAAAATACAAAAAAATTAGCCAGGCATGGTGGCACATGCCAGTAATTGCAGCTACTCAGGAGGCTGAGGCAAGAGAATCCCTCGAACTCAGGAGGTAGAGGTTGCAGTAAGCTGAGATTGCACCACTGCACTCCAGCCTGGACAACAGAACAAGACTGCGTCTCAAAAAAAAAAAAAAAAAGTCACTTAGGAGTTGAATCACCTCAATTTTCTAGAAAAGTTTCAGCAACTTACCTGAGGGCCTTCTACGTCTCTCACAGATACGATTAATTGCTCCATAGTACAGGTAAACTTTGAAAATAAGAGTATGTTTCAAACACAGTAAGTCCCAAATAACAATAACTCGTGCATTAATGTAGTGGGTTCCTGGTTTTTAGTTCACCTTCTTATGTCCGATGGCTTTGTTCCTAATTCATTATGTGAGTCAGTGAGCACCTTTAAGGGTTTATGACAGTCATCTGATTGTCCTGGTCAGGGCCAAAGGACTTGGTTATATGCTTTTCGTAAACAAAATGACATAATTTCATCGAGGAATCTGCTTATTAACACATTCCTCTAAAAATGCCCAAGTGAGGTATAAAGAATGTTTTTCTCTAACTTGAAGTTACATTGCAACATGTAACTCTTAAGACTTAAATTTCAGCTCTCCCTGGCATCTTCTCAGACCCTCAGGTGACACCTGTGTCAAACTGTACTCTGTGTAGCATAGGTGACCCTCTTTATCAAGGACCAGACATGCCAAAACATGTCCCTGCCAAAGCATAACCCACAAGGAGCAGCTGGGAAGAGGACTCGTTGCCTCAACCCTGATGATTCATTTGGCAAGGAACTGTTTTTCCCCTACTCTGCCCTAGCTCTGTGCTAGGCACTGTGGGCACCGTAGTGAGCACTAAAAACTCATGATACTTGACCACGTTGAATGTATCGGATCATTCATCGAATGATCACTAAAGTTACAAAGCAATGGGTTCTGAAGGAAAGGTACAGAGTTCTATGAGGGAAATAGCCAAGGAGCCTGACGCAGACTGGGGGCTGAGGGACAGCTTCCCTGAGGAAATGTCACTTGGGCTGAACACTGAAGAAAGAGGAGAAAACATCAAATAAAGAAGAGAAAGAGTGCCCCAGATGCCAGGAGGCCAGTTGGGGCCAGAGAGCAGGGTGAGGACAGGCATGCTGGGAGTGGTTGCTGAGATGGGGATCACCGTGCTTGTCCCAGGCCCAATCAAATCAGGGCTTGTGACCCAAAAGCAGTGGGAATTAACCATGGCATTTAAACAGGGGCTAACATCAGATCTGGGTTATGGCAAGAAACCACTGCTGGGAAGACAGCACATTGGAAGTGCAGCCAGACTTAGAATGGGAGACAGGTCCCGGGAATCCAGGCTCAGACCTCTGGGACGAGGGAGGCCTGGCCACACTCATTTATTGGGGCTCTGAGGATATTATGCTATTAAGAAACCAGAAAAGAGGATCATAAAAATGTTTGTTTTAATGTTTACATTTTTAAATTCCTAATGTACAGACTCAAGAATACAGTGCCGTACAAGTATGCCTTTTGTAGAATAAATCTTAAGATTTTTTTTTTTTAATTCATAGGGTCATGTGATCTGATAATAGATCCCAAGCTAAAAAGGAAAACACATGGGCCAAGTGCGGTGGCTCACGCCTGTCATCCCAGGACTTTGGGAGGCCAAGGCAGGTGGATCACCTGAGGTTGGGAGTTCGAGACCAACCTGACCAACATGGAGAAACCCCGTCTCTACTAAAAATAAAAAATTAGCTGGGTGTGGTGGCCCATGCCTGTAATCCCAGCTACTCAGGAGGCTGAGGCAGGAGAATCGCTTGAACCCAAGAGGTGGAGGTTGTGGTGAGCCAAGATTGCACTACTGCACTCCATCCTGGGTGACAAGAGTGAGACTCCATCTCAAAATAAATAAATAAATAAATAAATAAAATAAAGCAAAATACATGATGAACATCTTTTAATCTAGTCGTCGTATCTCTAGGACTAAAAGTATGACCTTATCTGGCAACAACACTGAAGTCTAAATGTAGGCCTCTTTGTAAATGGCTCTCCTAATGACCTGTGATGATTGTGCATAGCCCAAGTGAGAGAAGAGAGATGGTGGAGTTGTATGGACATAGGAGGGATATGTATGGGGATAGAGATAAGTGAACTGACTCCGAAGAGTCCACTGCTTCAGAATGTGCAAGGCCAAGGATGTGGGCAGGGCTATGATTTAGCTAGGGCCTTGCATGCCACTCACTGAGTCCTGGCATAGAGCTGAATCCACTGGAGATGGGGATGTCTTTTTCTAACTTGCACAAAGCTCCATGTATGCTAGCAGTGGCCTGCAAGACAGAGACAGTGAGGAGGTAACACTGAAGAATGGGGTCATAGATTAGATAAGGAGGTGAGAGGATGGCTGGGTCAAGGCCTTCTCTCTCTCTTCTTTTTCTTCTCCACCTTTTCCCGCCCAAACCAATATAGGAAGCAACTGGGAATTCCAGCTTTTATCTCTGCTGTCCAGACCATTCCACCCTACCCTTCAGTCCTACCCAGCTTGCTCTCCTACCCCTGCTCTGATAAGCCAACCCTGCTCATGATAGAAACTTTGATCTAAACAAAGCTTCAGACTGGATGCAGTAGCTC
Source organism: Cacajao melanocephalus (assembly GCA_963573385.1). NCBI lineage: Eukaryota > Metazoa > Chordata > Mammalia > Primates > Pitheciidae > Cacajao > Cacajao melanocephalus. The sequence goes on along the minus strand of CAUYLG010021361.1, from coordinate 99,269 downwards.
ATGCCTGTAATCCCAGCACTTTGGGAGGCCAAGGCAGGTGGATGGCTTGAGCCCAGGAGTTCAAGACCAACCTGGCCAACATGGTGAAATATCATCTCTACAAAAAAATATATAAAAATTAGCTAGGTATAGTCACATGTGCCTGTAGTCTAGCCACTTGGGAGGCTGAAGTGGTAGAATCACCTGAGCCTGGGAAGTCGAGGCTGCAGTGAGCTGTGACCACACTACTGCACTCCAGCCTGGGCATTAGAGTAAGAACTTGTCTCAAAAAAGAAAAGGCAAGCCTCAACATTTAAGAGGCAAAGGACAACTCCTCAGGTGCACACAGTGGGAACATACTGTAGCCTGAGCATCTTCTCCCTTATCTAGGAATTTGTGAGTTGAGATGATCCATGGAAAACCTTTCACAATAAATGAACCAAATTCAAGACACATAGCCACGAGTCATAACTAGCTCCCTTCTCAGGCCACCTGCCTGCACAGCACCAGGGACGTCTTGCTTGTTGTCACTGATATCAAGGATGTCTTGTCCAATGTGACTGGCATGTCCCCCTTTTTTCCCATTTGCCAGAGACCTGAGCTGTCATTCACAGGCTCTGAGAGGGAGCAGAAGAGGCAAGCAGAAGCTGAAATGCCCAGACCTGGGCAGCACCCTTGTTTTGAGTCATGACTTGGCTGCTTCCTGCCACCTTCACACAGGTGCGAAACCTTAGGGCAAACCACCTTGAATCTCTGGAAAACCTAAAGGAGAGACTGGCCCAGGGTGGGGATGCCCCCAGCCTGCGGTGCACCCCCCCCTCATTCTCATTCACTTACCCATCTAGGGATCGTACGCAAGCCTAGAAAAGGGAAAACCTCAGACACAAAGAGTTATGTTTAATCAACGAACCAAACCATTGTAGGTTGCACTGAGCTTTATAACTGTTATTACTTACCATTTTGTATGTTTATCCCCCGTCTGGCACTGTTATGGCAGAGAAGCAAGTTGCCTAACCCAATATCTATTCTTCCTACCTTTAGATGTAGAAGCCCCAATTTTTAGCTGGGCACATGACCACCTGAAATTTTTAAAAAAGTCTCCATTTTGCAGATTCGCTTGGAAGTCTGTATGTCCACATGCCTAAGTGGAGCTTCAGGGTGGCTCGGCTACTGTCTGCCTCCTGACTTTATGTATGAGAAATAAGAATGAACTTTAGTCTTTAAGCTACTGGTATTTTTTGCTTTGTTTTGTTCCCCCCCCCCTTTTTCTTTCTATGTTTAGTAGAAAATCACACCTAAACCCAACTGATATAATGCATTATGTGTTTTCACATAATCCTTGCAACAGCCCTTTGAAGAGGTAGACGTCCCAAACCTTAATTTCCTCCTGTGTAAAACACAGATCATAGTAGTACTTACTTCACCAGGCTTCTGAGGATTCAATGAAATAATGCCTGCAAAGCTCTGAGCACAGCACCTGGCACACCGGAAGTGTTTGACAACTCTACTTTATTAAAGTGCTTTACAATCCTCTAGCTGGATTATCAGTTTCTCAAGGACAAAGTCCCTGTGTTCAATTTCTCTTGTGTTGTCTAGTACACTCAGAACATTCTTGAACCCACAGTGGGCACTCAATTGTCAACATAATTTTATGGCTGAATTCAAACATGCAAATAAAATTATTTCATGCATTTTCAAATTAATTGTTTCTTTCAATCCAGAGAACTAATGTAGCTAACACAACAATGACTCTCTATGCTGGTCATTTAAAATCAAAACCGGCTAGACACAGTAGCTCATGCCGGTAATTCTAGCGCTTTGGAAAGCTGAGGTGGGTGAGTTGCTTGAGCCCAGGAGTTTAAGACCAGCCTGGACAACGTGGTGAAACCCCATCTCTACCAAAAAAATACAAAAATAAACTAAGCATGGTGGTACCTGCCTGTGGGCCCAGCTACTCAGGAGGTTGAGGTGGGAAGATGGCTTGAGCCCAGGAGGTTGGAGGCTGCGGTGAGCAGTAATCACAAAACTGCACACAAGCCTTGGCAAATGAGTGAGACCCTGTCTCAATAAAATAAATAAATACAGGATTCCTAACTTTTAAAAAATTACTTAAAAGGCAGAGAAAGCCAGGCATGTTGGCTCGTACCTATAATTCTAGCACTTTGGGAAGCCCAGGCAGGAGGATTGATTGAGCTCAGGGGTTCAAGACCAGCCTGGCCAACATAATAAGACCCTATGTCTTCAAAAAAATTTAAAAAGCTGGGTGTGGTGGCACACATCTGTAGTCCCAGCTACTTGGATAACTGAGGTGGAAAGACCACTTAAGCCCAGGAGGTCTGAGGCTGCAGTGAACCATGTTGTACCACTGCACTCAAGCCTGGGAGACAGAGAAAGATCCTGTCTCCCCGCCAACCACCCCGCCACCCACAAAAAAAAATAGAAAAAAAGGCAGAGAGCATTTTTCTTACAAAGTGGTTTCTACCTATTAAAGTAATATATGTTTCCAGTTGCGTTCAGAGGGCTACTCCTCTAAGAAAGGAGCTCTGTCTGATTTAGTGTCTTCCTCCAGGTAGACGTCCTCATTCTTGTTAGCTAAAGGACTCTTGTGTGGGCATAAGATTCACAACTGTAGAGAGCATTGCAGAGTTGCTGTGAACGTGTTGAACGCTTGGGCACATCACAGTGAGGCTTGGTCTGTGCTAGTCTAGCATGGCAGTTGTTTACAAACAACATGATTATTAGTACTGATTCTACAAGATTGGTTTCCCATTGACCCCAACAGAAACAATGCAAAATATTTACCCTTTTCTAAAGCATAGTAAAACTCCTGTGGTTTTTGAAACCAGACCAAGAACACATGTAGAAAACCCCGTGGATTATTTTAAGTGAACTTATTTTTTAAATCTCATTAACTTTTCACCATATGCTGTTTATTTTTATATCCTGCATAGGCTGAAAAGTGAAAATAGACCAGGCCACTGTGTTTCATTTCAGGCAAATCATAATGAGGATGACACACACAGACTCTGGGGAGTTCAGAGAAAAACAAAGATGATTAAGGGGCCTTTTAAAGAGGACTTGTGAGAAAAGGTACTTAAAGCTCTCTCTGTTCCTTAACCAAGCAACCCAGGAGGTAAACAGGAAAACTCCTCGCCAGAGAGATGGAGTCTGGTGGGGGCTTCATGATCTGTGGAAAGAAGGTAGATTCACATCCCAGCTCCATGTTTACAGACTGTACAAGTTTGGGCAATTTATTGACCTTCCTGTGTACTAGGAGGTAGGTGAAACACTAAATATCTATTTTGTATCATTCTGGGGGGTAAGAATTAAATGAGAAAGTATATGTAAAGCACTTGACACATTGCCTGGAATTAAACATGTAAGGAGGTTTGAGAATGTGTATGTTTTAATTCCTAAGTAGAGTAGATGTGTGTTGTGTGCTTTTAGGAAAACCAGGTACACTCCACTCAACCCCAAGCATTTCTCCTGCTGTGTAATTAAACTTTCTCCATTAAAGATTTATGGATTTATTCTTTTCCGCAAAGGCTTTGAGTCTTGTCAAAATACAAATTGGCTTCTAATGAGTAATACCTTAAACTTGTATCATTTATTTACCCCTTCTTATGAACATATTTTGGATCTGTTTCTGAAAGCCTGCTTTGATGATGAAGGAGAGGAGACGAGAAACAGGATGTGAGTTCCAGAGAGAAGGTGAGCTGAAGCTGGAGGAGTGACCTCAGTGAATGGGAGGCTGAATGGTGGGGACAAAGTCTATTTTCTGCACAATATCCCCTCAGACCCAGCCCTAGGTATTAATGAGCTGAAGGTATGAAAAGGAGAACACACCTAAATATTGGAAAAGTTTTTCTTTCTGTCCAAACAGTTCAGCCTCATGGATCCTCAACCCATTCCCTCTAGGCTGGAATCCCAGGGTTTGCACCCTTGACCATGTCATGATAGGTGGAGATGAGTACTCTTGATAGATGGACACGGGTACTGAGGAGGAGGGTCATGCAGTAGGCGGGCTCTTTTCCAGGTGGGCCCAAGTTAATTCCATGATTCTGTAGCTACACAGGACAGGGGATGATGGAGAGCATTTTTACTTTAGAGGTGATGACGAAGCACTATAGATCTTCTACCGCTACAGAAGGAGGCTGGTACCAAGGCAGGAAGGAAGAGGGAAGTAAAGGAAGCTGCTGGCCATAGGCCTCTGGAACTTGCACCCTGCCTTGTGGGGCCACATGGGTCGCTTTGGCTGCAATGACAAGGATTGGTGCATGCACAGAGATGAGAGTCCACCTCGCCCACAGTGCTGTGGACAAGAGGACAAGGAAGGAAGAAATTGGAAGGGAAAGGAAGTGGGGAAGAAGAGCAGGGGAGAGAGAGAGGGGGAGAGAGAGAGAGAGAGAGAGAGAGAGAGAGAGAGAGAGAGAGACATTGTTACTAAAGACAATGCTGGGTCTAGGGAAAAAAACAGTGTTACAAACTATAGCTTATCATTTGATACATGTATCATTAGCTAGGCTAGATCCTCTTTCTAATATGAGATAATTCGTGGAAGTCACAGAAATTTTAGCCTTGAGGTTAAGACTGTAGAAGGTGGATGGTTGCAGGGGCTCATGCGTGTAATCCCAACACTCTGGGGAGCCTAGGTGGGAGGATGACTTGAGTCCAGGAGCTCAAGGCCAGCCTCTACAAAAAAATAAAATAAAATAAAATTAGCCAGGTGTGGTGGTGTATTCCTGCAGTCCCAGCTATTTGAGAGGCTGAGCTGGGAGGATTGCTTGAGCCTGGCGGGTAGAGGTTGCAGTGAACCATGATCACGCCACTGTGCTCCAACCTGGGCAACAGAGCAAGAGACCCTATCTCAGAAACAAACAAACAAACAAACATAAGACAGTACAAGATGAGTAAGACTCTCTTAGCCTTTCCAATTAGTTTTCTCTCTTGTTGATTTTCCAGGGACAAATTCCTTGAGCAATTGGCCCACTGACTCTATTTTATTCCATAACTCCTGCACATTCTAATTTCTAGCCTCATTTGGCCCCTGGAAAATTTCCATCTCTGATTTCTCATGACCTTCTTTCTTCTAGAAAAAACCCGCTTGTCTTTTCTTGGCTTTCCCTGCTTCCATCTTTTGGAAATATGTATTGATATCTGGAGCGTGGTGTTTCATGACTAATTCTACTCCTGCTGATTAAAGCTGAAATAGGAGGTCTGTTCGCATGATATAACCCCTTCTACGTGCCAGATATTACAAGAAGACACAGGGCCATGGGTGGGATGGAAGTCTCAAGGACAGACGGTGGTCTTCCACCTGAAAGAGGCACCTACTCACAGACTTCAATTTCCTTAACTGTGAAAGGTGGCGAATGGACCAGTTGGTGGCCACCGATGGCTCTGTGAGTCTCCAAGTTATTTTCCCCTTCCCTGATTGCCCTGAGGCCATTCGAGCTTCTTCCACACTTTCTTTTTCCTTCATCAACTTCTTGTCCTCCTAGCCACAGGCTCCGACCCCGAGGCAGCCCCTACCTGCTCCTTTTCTTTCAAGGCCCACTGCCCCATGGCCCTCCAGTCCACCATGGTGCTCCGCAGGACGGCCCTGGCCTCTCTACCCTCACCCACTGCTGCTGGTTCCTCTGTCCGTGCCTTGGTTCATGTCATTCCCCTAAATGTCCACCACTGCTCCCAAGTCAGGCTCACTACTCGCCCTCTCTGAGAAGTGGTCCGTGAAAATTCCACTGCTAATCCCTTCCCCACTGGGCTTGCTCACACCTCTCTGCCTTACCTTTGCTCCCTCTATGTCCTTTCCCATTGCTTGGCAGGAAGCTGCCATCTTTCAAAACTCAGCCCAAATGTCACCCCCTTTGTGAAGCCCTCCTTGATCACAGTTCCCACATGCCCTATGGAACACTCACCTGGGAGCTATGAAACCAGCTTGTGGGCACCGCAATCTTAGCCTTTATTATATTATGTTGTAAATATTTGTGAGTGTTCATGTCCCCACCCAAAAAGGGTGCTCCAGAAGGACACTCCCACATTTTTTGCATATCTAGGGCCTAAACTAGGACCTGGTCCTCCACTGAATGAATGACGTGTGAAACCAGTTAGAGCAATACTTGGGCAATGCCCACTCCTCCAAACAGGGGACCAATGTGACTGATACATTTGAGCTTTCCCGACACTTCCTGAGCAGGCACAAGGCCCCTATGAATGAGAATATGTCCTTTGCAATGAATCCATTATTATTTCTCTCTTCTTTTCTTTTTCTTTCTTTCTTTCTTTCTTCTTTCTTTCTCTTTCTTTCTTTCTTTCTTTCTTTCTTTCTTCTTCTCTTTCTCTTTCTTTCTCTTTCCTTCTTTCTTTTTTCTTTTTTTCTTTTTGAGACGGAGTCGCTCTCTGTTGCCCAGGCTGGAGTGCAATGTACCATCTCGGCTCCCTGCAACCTCCGCCTCTCAAATTCAAGTGATTCTCCTGCCTCAGCCTCCTGAGTAGCTGGTCTTACAGGCACACACCACGACATCTGGCTAATTTTTGTATTTTTAGTAGAGACAGGGTTTCACCCTGTTGGCCAGGCTGGTCTTAAACTCCTGACCTCAAGTGATCCTCCCGCCTTGCCTTCTCAAAGAGCTGGGATTACAGGTGTGAGCCACCAAGGCCAGCCAATCAATCCATTATTCTAGGGAAGTTGAGCAGAATCCTTGTGGCACAACATGGGCCATAACTTCAGAAAATCACTTGCTGGAGCCGTATTTTTTCAAGACACATGGCAGTCACTCTGCTCGTCTGAACATACTACAGGGTGGTCTGTGCAGGAGGGGGAATGTGAGGCAACCACCCTCCTCCGCCAGTACTTCACTCTCGTAGTTAGGGAACCCCAAGTCCACAGGGCCTCCTTAGGTGCCCTACCTCTGAAATGCAGAAATTGGCCTTGGAACATTATAGAAGGAAAGTTCTCTGCTCTATGTAGCAAGACTCAACATGGGAAAATTTCTAGACAACATAGGGAAAATAAAAGTTTTGCAATGGGGAATACAGATATAATTTTTAAATGACATGCAAAAAGGCTGCATGCCACTTTACAGAATTAAAGGTTTTTTGATTTTGTTTTTTTGTTTTTTTGTCTTTTTTTTGAGACAGCGTCTTACCCTGTCACCCAGGCTGGAGTGCAGTGGCACAGTCTCAGCTCACTGCAACCTCTGCCTCATGGGTTTAGGAGATTCTGCTCCCTCAGCCTCCTGAGTAGCTGAGACTACAGGCGCACACCACCATGCCCAGCTAACTTTTGTATTTTTAGTAGAGACAGGGTCTCACCATGTTAGCCAGGCTAGTCTCGAACTCCCGACCCCAGGTGATCTGCCCACCTCAGCCTCCAAAGTGTTGGAATTATAGGTGTAAGCTACCATATCCAGACTTGGGATTTTTTTAAAAAAGAAAATAACTAAAACCCTGTTGAAAATGCTTTTTCACTATACTGCTGAAGAGCTCACACTATTAAAATTATTAGATATAGATATTAGCTATTTACTTGCACTACAGAGAAATAAAATTATTGGCATGATGGGTCTAAAAATAAGCTATTTGTAGCTCAGTTGTGATGTATTTTTTAGATACTTGGGTTTAATTTCTAATTTTTTTAACTCAAGTATAAGATGCTATAAGTGATACACATCTTGACATTGCATTATTCGGTCAGGATCTGATTTAATTTCTTTTCTTTTCTTTTGAACATTTTTAAATGTAAGTTTTGGGGAAAGATATACATGGCCTCCATATGAAAACTCCCCAGTGAAGGTGGCTACAAGTTCAGCGGCAGGAGCCTTGCAGCAAACGTAAACTTTCTCTCCAGCCAGCCATGGAACCCTCAGCACCCAGGTCTCTGTGTTGTGATTGTTCTTCTAATAGGGAGGACAGAGCATATTTTCTATATTCATAAAAAACACTTTATGCGTGGCGGGCATGGTAGCTGTAATTTCAGCACTTTGGGAGGCCGAAGTGGGTGAATAAACCGAGGTCAGGCATTTGACACCAGCCCAGCCAACATGGTGAAACCCTGTCTCTACAAAAAAAAAAAAATAGCCATGTGTGGTGGTGCATGCCTATAATACCAGCTACTTGGGAGTCTGAGACAGGAGACTTGTTTGAACCCCAGAGGCAGAGGTTGCAGTGAGCCGAGATTGTGCCACTATACCCCAGCCTGGGCAAAAGAGTGAAATTCCATCTCAAAAAAAAAAAAAAAAAAAAAAAAGGAAAGAAAAAGAAACACTTTCTGCCTCCTCCAATGCTCAACTCAATGTCATTTTGAAATTATCTGAGTACAACTGAAATAGGAAAAAAAAAATTTATCCTTATATATTAACACTTATTGGAAATAAAGGTTACTGAAAATTATTGCAAATAACCTAGGTGACTGCTCCCCAGGCCCCAGTCACTCTGGCCAAGGCCTCTGTAGAACTCTCTGGTGCTGGTTCTTGCTGCAGGGCTGCTGACTGTATTTCACGCAGGTCTTCACAAATTCTTTCCACTGCATCCTACATGTTGTAGGTAAATACTTGTGAGCTGGCAGCCAGAGGGTTGCTCGCAGTGAGAGAGTAGACAGGGAGGCAGACGTTCCACAGTCAAGGCTGGAGTTCATCTTGGTGTCATGGGGAGCCAGGGGCTGGAGGGGACCAGGGACCAGGATGACTCAAGGAGAGGGAGATGTGGCTTTCAGGATCCAGGACACCAGTCCGGATATTAATGCCCTCATCCTTCTTACCGACATCAGCCAGTCCAGTTCATCATAGCTAGAAGGCTTCATGTTTGAGGATACATAACTAAGTCTACAGAACGAAACGCAAAAGGCTGGGGCTGGGGTATTTCCTTTATTAAAAGTAAAAAAGAAGAAAAGAAGAAGGACCATTCCAAATAATAAAGGATTACTTAGTAGTGACTTTTATACTGAAAATGCACAGGGAAATTATTAGAATTAACAAGAGAGTTTAGCTGGATAGATGCAAAATCGACAAACATTTCTCTGGAGATGAGTATTTTTTCTTCCAAATTTATTTTATTGGCATAAAGTTGATTAAAAGCATTCTCTTAACCTTTTCATTTCTGCTGCATCTGAACTTATGACACTTTTTCCAATTTAACAATATTTATTTTGCCTTTTTCCCTTTTGTTTTCTTGAGTAGTCTTATCAGATAGCTACTTTGTTAGACTTTTCAAAGAGCAGTATTTTGGATTCCTTGAGCCTCTCTATTATTTATGTGTTTCCTATTTAATTGACTTCTGTTTAATTGATCTATTATTTATATGGTGGTTATTTATTTGGTTTCTACTCTTATCTCTATAGAGTTCTTCATCCTACTTCCTTTGTGATTTTTTTTTCTGTTCTTTCTTTAACATTGAAGTTTGAAAATATACTACTTAATTTTCATCTTTTAAGCATTAAGTCTATAAATTTCTCAAAAAGGACCATTTTTCTACATCCCATAATATAGCTGTGTATATAAGGGAGATGGGAAGTAAGAACACACATGTAAAAACAAACAAGGGTACAATACATAAGGAATCTTAGAACTTACATAGATACATCACATCACACACAAAAACCAACTCTAGGTGGATTAACGAGCTGTACGTGAAATACAACTCTACAGAAATTTTAGAAGTGAGTCTGGGAGAATACTCATATGATCTTAGGGATGTAAACATTTCCTTAGGCAGGAAACTAAAATTGACACAAAGGAAGAATTGACAGATTGGCCTGCATTTAATATAAAAAACATCTATTTATCGGCCAGGCACAGTGGCTCACATCTGTAATCCCAGCACTTTGGGAGGCCGAGGTGGGTGGATCATGAGGTCAGGAGTTCAAGACCAGCCTGGCCAAGATGGTGAAACCCTGTCTCTACTAAAAAATACAAAAATTAGCTGGGCATGGTGGCACACACCTGTAATCCAAGCTACTTGGGAGGCTGAGGTGGAAAATTGCTTGAAGCCGGGAGGTGGAGGTTGCAGTGAGCTGAGATCACACCACTGCACTTTAGTCTGGGCAGCAGAGCAAGACTCTGTCTCAAAGGAAGAAAACAAACATCTATTCCTCAAAAGACAGTATAATGAGAATGAAATGGCCAGCCACAGACTAGGATGAGATATTTGCTAAATATACAATTGTGAAGGGATTAGTCTCCTGAACATGTAACCTACTCCACACCTAGACTGTGGGGTACAGCCTACTGCTCCTAGACTACACATCTGTGCAGCCTGTGACTGTACTGAACACTACAGGCAACTGGAACACAACGGTAAGCATATTCTGTATCTAAACATAGAAAAAATACAGCAAAATACAATATAAAAGATTTTAAAGTGGTTCATTTACCATGAATGGAGCTTGCAGGACTGGAAGTGGCTCGGAGTGTGCCAGTGAGTGGGGGGCGACTGTGAAGGCCGAGGACATTACTGTATGCTGCTGTAGACTTTATCAACACTGCACACTCAGGCTACATTCAATTTATTTATTTCTTCAATAATAATTAATCTTAGCTTACTGTAACCTTTTTACTTTATAATCTTAATTTTAAAAAATGTTTTTGACTCCTTTCTTTCTCTTTCTTTCTTTCTCCTTCCCTCCCTCCTTCCTCTGCTTCCTTCTTTCCCTCCCTCCCTCTTTTCTTTCCTTCCTTCCTCTCCTTCCTTCCTTCCCTTTCTTCCTCTCTTCCTTTCTTTTTCTTTTTCTTTCTCTTTCTTTCTTTTTCCTTCTTTCTCTTCCTTCCTTCTTTCCTCTCCTCTCCTCCTCTCCTCCCTTCCTTTCTCTCTCTCTCTCTCTCTCTCTCTCTCTCTCTTTCTTTCTTTCATCTTGTTCTGTCAGGCACAGTGGCTCATGCCTATAATCCTAGCACTTTGGAAAGCCAAAGTGACTGGATTGCCTAGGTCAGGAGTTTCAGACCAGCCTGGCCAACATGGCGAAATGCTGTTTCTACTAAAAAAATACAAAAAATTAGCCAGGTGTGGTGGCATGCACCTGTAATCGCAGCTACTTGGGAGGCTGAGGGAGGAGAATTGTCTGAACCTGGGAGGTGGAGGCTGCAGTGAGCTGAGATTGCAGCATTGCACTTCAGCCTGGGTGACAGAGCGAGACTCTGAGTCAAAAAAACAAAAATGTCTGCCTCAGTTCCCCAGGCTGGAGTGCAGTGCTGCCCTCATAGCTCACTGCAGCCTCAAAGTCTAGAGCGCAAATAATTCTCCCACCTCAGCCTCCCAAGTAACTGGGACTACAGCCACTTGCCATCAGGCCCAGCTCATTTTAAAATTGTTTTTAGAGATGGGGGGGGTCTCACTTTATTGCCCCAGCTGGTCTTGAACTCCGGGCCTAAAGCCATCCTCCCTCCTCAACCTCCCAAAACACTAGGATTACAGGCATGAGCCATTGTGCCTGGCCTTTTTTCACTCTTCTGATAACACTTAAAACAGGAACACAGTAAAGAGCTGCACAAAAAATATTTTCTTTCTTTCTTTATATACATATTCTATGAGCTTTTTTCTTTTCTTTTTTGATACAAGTTCTCACTCTTGTTTCAAAAAACAAGACACAAGAGTGATATCCCCTCTGGAGTGCAGTGGCACTTTTATGGTTCACTGCAGCCTTGAACTCCCAGACTCAAACAATCCTCCAGGCCAGGTGCAGTGGCTCATGCCTGTAATCCCAACACTTTGGGAGGCTGAGGCAGGCAGATCACTTGAGGTCAGGAGTTTGAAACCAGCCTGTCCAACATGGTGAAACCCCATCTCTACCAAAAATCCAAAAAAAAAAAAAAAACATTAGCCAGGTGTGGTGGCACGAGCCTGTAATCCCAGCTGCTCTGGAGGCTGTGGCAGGAGAACAGCTTGAACCCAGGAGGCAGAAGTTGCAACGAGCTGAGATTGGACCACTGCACTCCAGCCTGGGAGGCAGAGTGAGACAAGGTTAAAAAAAAAAAAAAACACACACACACACACACACCAAAACAAAACAACAACAACAAAAACCCTCCAGTTTCAGTTTCCTGATTAGCTGGGACTACAGGTGTGTGCAACCACACCTGGCTAATTTTTAAATTTTTTTTGTAGAGATGAGGTCTTGCTTTGCTGCCCAAAGCTGGTCTTAAACTCCTGGCCTCAAGCCATCCTCTCACTTTGGCATGCCAAAGCAGCCGGATTCCAGGCATGAGCCACTGCACCTGGCCAAGCTTATTTTCGTTATTTAAAAATATAAAAGAAAAGGAAAAAAACTTTAAAAACTTTATTGTTAAAAGCTAAGATACAAACACACACACTAGCCTAGGCACAGACAGGGTCAGAATCATCTACATCACTGTCTTCCTCCTCCACATCCTGTCCCACTGGAAGATCTTCAGGGGCAATGGCACACATGGAGAGCTGTCATCTCCTGTGATTACAATGCCTTCTTCTGGATACCTCCAGAAGGGCCTGACTGAGGCTGTTTTACAGTTAACTTTTTTTTTTTTTTTTTGCGACAGAGTCTCACTCTGTCGCCTAGGCTGGAGTGCAGCGATGCCATCTGGGCTCACTGCAACCTCTGCCTCCTGGGTTCAAGCGATTCTCCTGCCTCAGCCTCCAGAGTAGCTGGGATTACAGATGCCCACCATTACACCCAGCTACTTTTTGTATTTTTAGTACAGACAGGGTTTCACCATCTTGGCCAGGCTGGGCTTGAACTCCTGACCTCATGATCCACCTACCTCGGCCTCCCAAAGTGCTGTGATTACAGGCAAGAGCCACTGCACCTGGCCAACTTTTTTTTAATAACTAGAAGGAGTGCACTCTAAAATAATGATAACAAGTATAATATAGTAAATACATAAGCCACATAGTCATTATCATTATCATGTATTACGTACTGTATATAATTGTATGTGCCATACTTTTCTATGACTGGCAGCTCAGTAGGTTTGCTTACACCAGCATCACTACAAACAAGTGAGCGATGCAATTGCATTATGATATTACAGTGGCTGTGATGTTACGTGGGAATTTTTCAGCTCCGTTACAATCCAGGGGACCATCATCATATGTGCAGTCCATCATTACGTGCTGCATGACTGTACCTGATCCATAAGAAAAATGGACCCAGAAGAGATGGGAAAAAGAAGGAGAAATGGTAAGCAAAGGAATTAAGTAAATAGGCCCAGAGCAGTGGCTCATGCCTGTAATCCCAGCACTCTGGGAGGTTGAGGCAGACGCATCATTTGAGGTCAGGAGTTTGAGACCAGCCTGGCCAAAATGATGATACCCCATCTCTACTAAACATGCAAAAATTAGCCTGGTATGGTGGTGCATACCTGTGGTCCCAGCTACTCGGAAGGCTGAGGCAGGAGAATTGCTTGGATCTGTGAGGCGGAGGTTGCAGTGAGCTGAGATCACGCCACTGCACTCCAGCCTGGGCAACAGAGCAAGACTTTGTCTCAAAAAAATAAAAATATATAAACATTATTTTATTTTGATTCATTTATTTATTTTTTGAGTCAAGGTCTCACTCTTGCTCAGGCTAGAGTGCAGTGGTGCAATCATAGCTCACTGCAGCCTCAAACTCCCGGGCTCAAGGGATCCTCCCACCTCAGCCTACCAAGTAGCTGAGACTACAGGTGCATGCCACCATACTCTGCTAATTAAAAAAAAAAATTTTTTTTTTGAGAAGAAGTCTGGATGTTGCCCAGGCTGGAGTGCAGTGGCACGCTCTTGACTCATTGCAATCTCTGCCTCCTGGGTTCAAGCGATTCTCCTGCCTCAGCCTCCCAAGCAGCTGGGGTTACAGGCACCTGCTGCCATGCCTGGCTAATTTTTTGTATTTTTAGTAGAGACGGGGTTTCACCATATTGGCCAGGCTGGTCTCGAACTCCTGACCTTGTGATCTTACTGCCTTGGCCTCCCAAAGTGCTGGGATTGCGAGTATGAGCCACCACACAAGGCCATTTAAAATTTTTTTGTAGAGACATAGGGTCTTGCTATGTTTTGCAGCCTGGATTTTAACTTCTGGCCTCAAGAATCCTCCTGCTTCAGCCTCGCCAGTTGCTGGTATTACAGGTGCAAGCCCTGGACCTAGTTCAGCAAACATGTTTTGTAAAACAAAAAAAGCTGGGTTTGGCCCATGTTTTGTGGGATCTAAAGCTTTAATAGTTTGGGGGGCCTTTTTAAAGAAAAGAATACCAAATTATTAATAAATGCCTAGGTACAAAAGTTTAGATTTACTGAGAATAAGAATAAAAATCACAACAATTTAAATTGTAGTTAAATGCCTCAAACCTCACAAAATCCAGGACTATAATACAATCTTCAATTATTTTATTATAATCAATCCCCTCCTTTATACGTACTTTATTCCCTACATATTTTGGCTGTGTATTCTTTGATCACCTCTTAATGATAATGACTTTTAAGTATCATCTTCTATTAAAAAAAAAAAGTGGAAAGATAAATCTGTCTTCGAAGGATAGATTAGTCTTCTAACATGGTAGGCCAATATCTGTGGTTTGTTGGTTTATTTGTTTTTAGAAATGGGGTCTCACTATATTGCCCAGGCTAGAATGCAGTGGCTATTCACAGGTGTGATTGTGGCACACTACAGCCCCCAACTCATGGTCTCAAGTGATCCTCCTAACCTTAGCTCCCCAAGTAGCAAAATGTGTTTATTTGTTTTTAATCAATCATAGTCGAGAAAAGTTTATTTAGCTTCACGATTTGTTGTTGGTAGTCAAGGGGAATCCTCAGACATAACTTCAGCCCTTTGATGTCACAGTCACAGCAAGCTGGTCAAGGTCGACTGGGTTTTACCACACCCAGTAGTCTTCCTACCCTCGGCCTTGCCAGGGCTGTTGTCAGGAGTGGAGTGTCCCAAAGGGACCATGAAGCCCAGTCACATGGCCCTGGGGTGGGAGTAGAGCTGTGTCTCAGATTCTTTTCCTTGGGGAAGAGGCTGAGGTCCCATAAAGTCCACCAAGTTCAAGTTGTCGCTGGGGCCTGGTGCCCAACCCCCATAGGATTTGCAGCTCCAGGATTATCACTGGGTGAGCAAAGTGACCTCCAGGCTGGCAGAGCTGCATTCCTCTAACTCTCTTGGGGTTACTTCTTCCTGGACCTTGGAAGTGTCTTTGCAGGCTAGGGATCCTGAAACTGAAATATTATCTCCGAGGTAAATCAGACTTTTGCAGGCAATATAGAAAACAACTTTAATCATAGCAGCAATAATAGGAACAATGGTTAGAGGGACAATTGTTTCCCACTCATATGTCCATAGAGAGGAGAAAGGTCTTAATGTCAAGTGATAATACGAGAATACTTTGAACTTCTTTCTGCTTCCTCAACCATTTCTCCGCAAGACAGAGAGATTGCAAAGTTTAGAAGAAAGGCCTTAACATGCTTGGCTCAGCCCCTACTATTTTCTCTCCTTCAGAGCTGCCTCCCCCAGAGAAGCTACCTTCTTGTCTGTCTGGTCTGTGTAAACAGCCTTATTGGGGACACTTGTTGTTGTCCCACTCTGCCATCAGGCGCGAAGTCCATTTAATTTAGAAATACAGTATCAGCAAACTCATCTGGCCACAGATCTAAAATCTCTCTCTGTAATCAGACCTACCTGAAATAAAGCTAACGTTGTATTTTGATTTTCAGCTCTCTCATTCTTGCCTCCTTCCATCCTTATTTCTCCATATGGATTCTGATTTCAAGAGAGAAAGAGAAGTAATTATATGAGATACCCTACAACTCTAATAATAAAGGCTAATTTAGGGAGACTTTCAAAAGCTGGTGAAACTAACAAGTTAGATAATAATAACATGGGAAGAGAGAATGGAGGTACTTTTTAGCTTTAGCTTTTTTAAAAATCAAGCATGACATTCAAAATTTAAGGATAACCTCTAAAAGGAATAAAATACATGTCTTTCAAAACACTGGAGGAAAAAAAAAGGCAACAAACTCAAGAAATCCAGCAGAGAGCAGGGAAAAGTAAAAACCCAAATAATAAGGAAAAATATGGTAACTAGAAAGCATAAAATAAGATGATACGATATAAGCAATCTTCATAAACGTAAACATTGAAACCACCTGTTACAAATCAGAGATTATCTGAATTGAAATATAAACTTTATCTATGCCTTATGCTCTCATGTTCTTCAGAAGCATAATATACAATGATTCTTAAAATTTGAAGTAAACTTATGGAAAAATATTTCAGGAAAGTACTAAACAAAGGTAACGGAGCAATACTAATTATATGACACAGAATTTAAGGCAATAAAATTAGGTATAAAAAGTCATTATTTAAAAATAAAAAGAACACTTACCGAGAAAATAAAACAATCCTGAACTTGTATGCACCCAACAATATAGCCACAAAAATATACAAACAATGATAGATATACTAAAAGAAATTGTTAAATTCCCTAATCGTGGTGGTTTTTTGTTGTTGTTGTTGTTTGTTTGTTTTTGCATGGCTGGTAAAAAGTAGTTTATTTTTCTTCTTCTTTTTTTTAAGTTCCAGGTACATATGCAGGACGTGCAGGTTTGTTACATAGGTAAGCATGTGCCATGGTCGTTTGCTTAATACCATCACCTAGGTATTAAGCCCAGCATGCATTAACTATTTTTCCTAATGCTCTCCCTCCCACCACCACACATGGTAGATATTTGTAACACACCCCCTCAGAAACTGATATAGCAAGCCAACAAATAACTAGAAAATATAAAATGTCTAGAACAACACAGTAAGCACATTCTAATGGACATATACAGAATCCTGCCCCAAATAGTTAGAAGAAACAGATAATCAGTAGAGTGACCACAGTCTAGACACAATAAAGACGTCAACAAATACAAGGCCAGGCGCAGTAATGCATACCTGTAACCCCAGCACTTTGGGAGGCCAAGGCTGGCAGATCACTTGAGCTCAGGAGTTCAAGACCAGCCTGGGCAACATGGTAAAACCCTAACTCTACAAAAAATACAAAAAAATTAGCCAGGTGTGGTGGTGCAGGCCTGTAGTCTCAGATACTCAGAAGGCTGAGGCTGGAGGATCAGTTGAGCCTGAGAGGTCAAGGCTGCAGGGAACTGAAATCATGCCACTGCACTCCAGCCTGGGTGGCAGAGTGAGACCCTGTCTTCAAATAAACAAACAAATGAACAAAACCCAAGTACCAACGTATTCATTTCCTACAGAGCACATTTCATGTTACAATGCAATACAGTCAGAAATGTAAAAACCAAAAAGATTATTTTAGAAATTCTATCATTTTAGAAACCAAGAAGCCCTTCAAAATAGATACTTATGTAGATACATAGATGGGTAAAGTATATGAAAAGGCAACTCGATAAATAAAAGATGATGAGATCATACTGTAGAAACAATGTCATGAACTGCTTTTGTCATTTAATAGCATGTTACGGATCTCCTTCCATGTTAATAACTGAAGATCCACATCATCATTTTACATTGTATAGTATTTCATTGTTTGAATGTACTGTCATTAATTTGTTGTTGAACGATTTAGGAGTTAACATTTTGGTTGTGTGACAGAGGCTGCTAGTTGTCCCCTAATATCCCTTCTGCCTTTCTTCCTTAGTAATAGGACTCCTAGTTTTTAGCTAGTAGATCCTGTTTGGAATAGACTTATTTCTCAGTTTCTTTGGTAGTTAGATGTGGCAATGTGTCCAAATTGAAGTGTTATGTGGGTGAGATGCTTGGAGATCAAGTAAATATCTTTGACCACAGGTAGAATCTTCTTGAAGAGATTGTAGACAGAAGATAGAAGGAACTTGGGTCACTGTAGATCACGGAGTTGCCATGTTAGCTATGGATTGCTTATCTTATGACTTTATTTACATGGCAGGGAAATACATTTTTACCCTATTTAAGCTATTATTATTTGAAATGTTCCTGAAAATTCTTGTTTTCCCAAATATTTGGCTATAATGATCACGAGCTAGAAGTATTTCTGTATGCATATATTTCTCTACTTCTTATGGAGTGTATAAGTCAAAGAATATATCTTTTGTGATGTATTGCCAAATTTCACACTTTAAGGTTGTTTCGTTTAACTCTTCCATGAGCAGAATTTAAAATGCTCCATTTTCCCATATCTATTGCAAAACCAGCCATTATCCTTTCCACTCTTTCCCAATGAGAGGCCAAAAATATAATGACACTTTTTGTTTACTAGTATAGCTAAATATTTTCTAAGTATTTTCTTGCCATTTGTGTTTCTTCTTGAATATGATGCTTTTTTAAGTTCTTTGCTCATTTTTATATTTTTATTCATTTTTCTTACTGATTTTGTTTTTAAATTTTATTTCTTTTTTTTTCTTACCCTTAAGCTCTGCTGGACTTGAACAACTTTAACTTTTGCTTTTTTTTTACTTTATTTTCTAAAATAAAAAAACATTTTTTAAATAGAGACTAGGTCTCCCCATGTTGCTTAGGCTGGTCTCAAATTCCTGGGCACAACCGATCCTCCTGCCTTACCCTCCCAAAGTGCTGGGATTATAGGTGTGAGCCACTAAGCCCAGCTCCTACTGATTTTGAAAGAAGACTCTTTATGTATTTAACCCTTTGTCTGTTCTACATATTATAACTATGTTCTTCTGTCAGTTTATTGTTTTTTTGTTAAACTTTGTTTATCATATTTTATGCTTGATTCAAAAATATTAGGATTTCTCTTCCTTTTTATTCTTTTTATTTTCTGATGCTATCATCTTTAGAAAGTCCTCTTTCTCTTAAAAATGATAATATTTGCCTACAATCCTCTAGTACTTTTATTTGTTGTCTTGTTTTTATTTTACTTACTTTGATATTGTTAATCCATTTAGTATTTGTTTTGTTATACAGTAGGAATCTTTTTTTTTTTTTTTTTTTTTGACACAGTTTCACTCTTGTTGCCCAGGCTGGAGTGCAATGGCATGATCTCAGCTCACCGCAACCTCCACCTCCTGGGTTCAAACGATTCTCCTGCCCCAGCCTCTTGAGTAGCTAGGATTACAGGCATGCACCACCACACCCGGCTATTTTTGTATTTTTAGTAGAGACAGGATTTCTCCATGTTGGTCAGGCTGGTCTCGAACTCCCAACCTCAGGTGATCCGCCTGCCTCGGCCTCCCAAAATGCTGGGATTACAGGTTTGAGCCACCGTGCCAGCAGGAATCTAAATTTTTCCTCCTTCAAATGGTTAACCGAATGTCTCAACCTTTATTGAATGCATCATCCTTTAGCTCCTGATACAAAATGCTCTGTAGAAAAACCTAAATTATCTTACTTCCATGGATCATTTTAAATTCTGTTATGCTATGTTGACCTATACATCTATGTTTCTACCAATTACATTGCTTCAGTTATTCTAGCTTTTGAATAGCGTATAATAACTGATATGGTATATTCTCCCTTATAACATTTTTAAAATATTTTTTTCTATAAATACAAATTCACCATTTAAGATGAATTTTAGAGTGATTTTGTTTTGTTTTATTTAATTTTTTAGAGACAGGGTCTTGCTCTGTAACTTAGGCTAGAGTGCAATGACACCATCATAACTCACTGCAGCCTTGAACTTCTTTGCTCAAGCAATCTTCCTACCTTAGCCTCCTGAGCAGATAATACTATAGGTACATGACACTTGGTCTGGCTAATTTTAAAATTTTTTGTTGAGACAGGGTCTCACTATGTTGCCCAGGATGGTCTTGAACTCCTGGCCTCAAAAGATCCCTGTTCCTTAGTCTCCTAAATCTGTTGGATTACAGACATGAGTCACTGTGCCTGGCCTTTAGAATGCTTTTAATGTTTAACAAAGAAACAAAAATACATAAATCCACCACAATTGAGACTTTGATTTAAATTTCATTATACTTTTGGACTAATTTCCAAATATTTAACACTTTTTATTATTGACTCTTCTCATTAATATGTAATATCATATTTCTTCTTATTTTCCAATGAGGTCACTTTCATCATTTTGCTGAGATGTTATCAGACCCTTGAAATCAAGTTATGAGATCTCTTGTATATGTCAATCATTTTTTTGAGAATGAGAAAGTCGTAAAGGCAGCCTTTGCCTTCAGTGGGCTTATATTCCACCAAAGATAATGAAGACTGTATGGAGTTGATACAAAGTCAAGTAAAACAGAAATAAAACTAATACTTTATTACTATAAATACACTGTTCAGTACTTGAATTCTGCAAAGTTGGCTGAGAGGACAAGTGACAGTAAGACCAGAATGAGATTGATCTGGAGTGGTAAAGGAGATGGTGAAAGGCATTGCAGATGGCCTTTGGATTAGAGAAAGCAAATCATGAAGCAAATTCACATGTGCTCTAGGCTAGCAAAGACCATGTGAATATACAATCATCTTTTCAAAGAAGAATGAGGGAGAATGGAACCAATCATTAGAAAACCTTTCAAGATGAATCATTAATACAGGTTTTCTGTGAGCAAAAATTTGGACCTATTGTAGCTTCTGAAAATGAGTCTGAAATAAAAATGATGCTTAAAAAAGATATTCCTGCTGCAATGGGCAGACAAATTTGGAGTAAGGAGGTAATTAATAGTCTGTTTAGGGAATTGGTACAGTAATTTATTTTGGCATTTAATTTATTTACTCAATACTTTTTATGGAATATTACGATGTGCCTAGTGCTGTGTTAGCATTAAAATGACATTGTTTGCATCTAAAATCTATTTTTACAAGGTCTTCACAACAGATGTCTAATGACACCACTTATAAAAAGGGAGACATTCCCCAGGTACTTCTGTACTTTGTTCAACAGAAATTTAACTGCCCAAGTGGATGTGTGATTGATGTTATTCAATGATTAATGCAGCAAACTCCCTACTTTACCCTCTGCAGCAGAAATCTCCATTTAAGCCCTTGGGATATGTAAGTGCCTCATTTCTTAAGAAACTACAGTGAGATTAGGGAGAGAGGAAGGCTTCACAAAGCAATTAGGAAGAGGGCAGTTTAATCCATCCTCCTCCTTACTGCAAAGCAGCTTTAACCAAGGTATTGCCTACTAAAATAAACTTTAATCTACAAAGGAGTTTGCAAGAAAATTTGATCAAATAGGAAAATAAGAGGAATATATAAAACAGCTATTGGGACAACCTATTTCTCTGCTGGTTTGTTTGTCTCAAGGTACTGAGTCTGATAGCAGAAAGTCTCATTGAAATAAGCATTTCTAAGTGCATCACAGCTGCTTTTCAGTCTACAAAAGCCACTCTCCTATAACATGAATATTTTATTTTTTTCTCAACACATAACTGACATCTACATGATATGAAGCAACATACTTTTGGTTCTTGTGGTTGCTGCTATTTAGAATTGGAAGAGTTATTTGGAAATAGGTCTACCCCAGAAAAGAGAGCTTAAAAATATTCGCTTCATTGTGTGCCTTTAATTCCTCTCTGCCTTCCTTGACTTGTAATTCATGGCTGTAAAGTGAGACTGTATGACAAGAGATTAAAAAAGTGCTGCATGTAAGTATACATTTTTTTAAATATAAAAGCACATGTAACTTCTGTTTTTAAAGTCCACTTTGGCCCCCTCAGACCCAGTGATACTAATTTTCTGAGCATCCTTTCTGACCTCGGAGTCATCTTTCTCTCTTTAGTCAAGTATTAAAGAAGAGCCTCTCCACCAGTAGTGCCACAGAGGAGAAATGAAAAAAAAAAAAAAGAGGGGACTGATAATATTCCTACTCTAGTTCCTGTTCTTGGAAAAAGCATATATATTGTGGTTCCCAGAAGACTGAGAGACCTTGAAACCAAATATTGAATCTAGGTAAAAATGACTTTCATCCTTAGCTATAAATTATATAAAAAATTATACATGCTTATGGCAACAAACAAGCAAACAAAGAAATCCAACAGAACAACCACCACCATAAAACCAGAAAGAAAGAAAAGAAAAGAAATGGTACGAGATAGAATAATGTATAAGGCAAAAATACTGGCTGGGCGTGGTGGTTCATGCCTGTAATCCCTGCACTTTGGGAGGTTGAGGTGGGTGGATCACGAGGTCAGGAGATCGAGACCATTCTGGCCAACATGGTGAAACCTTGTCTCTATTAAAAATACAAAAATTAGCTGGGCGTGGTGGTGCACCTGTAGTCCTATGTACTCGGGAGGCTGAGGCAGGAAAATCGCTTGAACCAAGGAATGGAGGTTGCAGTGAGCCCAGATCACGCCACTGCACTCCAGCCTGGCAATAGAATGAGACTCTGTCAAAAAAAAAAAAAAAAAAAAAAGGCAAAAGTACTCATTCTTTCACATTCCAGTAAAACATTTATTTATTTTAGTATTTTAGACAAATAGGATTAGATTATATATTATTCTCCAATTTGCTTTTCTTTTCCACAAAACAATTTATCTTGGACATCTTTCTCTACCAGCACATATAGCTCCATTTCCTTTCTTTAAGCAGAGATGTCCATAACGCAGAAGACCCCAGAGCCTGTCTGATGGACCTTCAGCTGGGTTTTGGTTATTTACAAAACAATGTTGCCAGTGTGGTGGCTCATGCCTGTAATCTCAGCACTTTGGGAGGCCCAGGAGGGCAGATCACGTAAGGTCAGGAGTTCAAGATCAGGCTGCCCAACATGGTGAAATCCCGTCTTCACTAAAAATGCAAAAATTAGCCAGGCATGGTGGTGGATGCTTGTAATCCCAGCTATTCCAGAGGCTGAGGCAGGAGAATCACTTGAACTTGCGAGGTGGAGGTTGCAGTGAGCCGAGATCACCCCATTGCACTCCAACCTGGGCAACAAGAGTAAAACTCCATCTCAAAAGAAAAAACCATGTGATGGTTACACTTGTTCATGTGTAAAAAACCACAGGATAAATTTCAAATGGAATTGGAAGATCAAAAGGTGTTATTTCAATTTAAAAGTAAAATTTATAGGTTAACATTCAATACATCTACCAAATTGCTCTGGAAGGAGGTTTTATCAACTTGTACTCCTAGTAATGGTACCAGGGAGGGCAGATTTCCCACTTGCAACAAATGTTTTCATTAATGGCAATATGAAAGAGGAAAATTCATTTTCAATTTTAGAAATTTCATATCTTCAATTGTAAGTGAGTTTGAACTTTACATATGTTTATTGGTCAGTTTTTTTTCCCCTGCAAAGAAAACTAGCTATTATCTTAAAATTGACTTGTTTCCCTTTTAATTAATATTTAAGAGCATTTGGACATTAAGGAAATTAACACCCTGTCATACAAATAAAAATGTTTTTCAGGAATGTATAATAAATAGTCTATCTAAAAGACTATTCCTAGTTTTATCAGTAGACTCCTTATCCAGGAGAAATTTGATTTAAAATCATTCCTATTTAAATATTTCATTAGGGAAACTGGATTCAATCAATTTTTCCAAAGAAAGTGCATTCTTTTATTTGATTTAATCTTAAAATAGTTGTTTAATATAACTTTAATACATAGTCATTACCTCCAAGATAGATTTATATTCAGAAAGAAGAAAAAAAATAGGAAAGAACAATGAAAAGTCAAAGGATAATGATGACCATCTTCATGTATCATGAAACCTTTAGAATAAAATATATTAAGAATGTAAGACATAGAACATTCATGGGGATTTCAAGCTTTGCTCAGAATTTTGTTCTTAATTGCTTTGCCAAATTTTTTCTTTATCATTTCTATTGCAATGTTCTCTTTAGAGGACATATTCCAAATTCCCTCTCTTTACCCACACCCTCTTTTCCAAATTATCTCACACATCTTCTGAAATGTTGTATTTTTTGAGGGGACCAAGGTCTGACTTAAAAGTTAATCATCGTTAGATTCCACATACAATTCTATAGGAACGTCATTGCTAAAGACTCAGATCACTGTACATACAGTTTAAGAGCAGCTACATTTTAACCTTGACTTAACTAATGCTCAGAACAGTCTTATCTCTGAAACAGTTTGAGTTGGAAAATTAGTAACAATAATGCTGGATGAAATAGCCTAAATACTAAATGCTGGATTATGTAAAATGAAATTCTTTAATTTTTTGAAATCTCTGAGAATTACATCATTCTATGATTTAACCCCTAAAATTCTATGACCCTCTGAGTCTAGGATTTTATATTGAAGTGACTATTTATGTTTACAAACCACTGTTTCAGTTTCCAAATTGTTTTAGATGCTCAATGGCTTATTTTTTTTAAACCATTAATTAGGCAATTAGTGGACTAATTTAAGAAATAAATAATTCCTCCAACCAACCAAGCTAGACAATTGCAGTCATAGTAATAAAGTAACTAAATTAAAATCAAATATAATTAAATATATTACAGAGAAAGTAATATGTTGCTAGGCTAGCATTTTTAGTTTATTTATTTTTTTCTCTTTTTTGAGACGGAGTCTCGCTCTGTCACCCAGGCTGGAATGTAATGGTGCAATCTCAGCTGGCTGCAACCTCTGCCTCCCAGGTTCAAGCGATTCTCCTGCCTTAGCCTTCCGAGTAGCTGGGATTATAGCCACCCGCCACCATGCCCTGGCTAATTTTTGTATTTTTAGTAGAGATGAAATTTTACCATGTTGGCCAGGCTGGTCTTGAACTCTCAACCTCAAATGATCTGCCGGCCTTGGCCTCCCAAAGTGCTGGCATTACAAACATGAGCCACCGTGCCTGGCCTGCATATTTAGTTTATTTTTATTTTTTATTTTATTTTTGTTTTTTGAGACAGAGTCTCACTCTGTTGCCCAAGCTGGAGTATAGTGGTGCAATCTCAGCTCACTGCAACTTCCACCTCCTGGGTTCAAGTGATTCTCCTGCCTCAGCCTCCTGAGTAGCTGGGACTACAGGTTCATGTCCCCACAGCTGGCTGATTTTTGTATTTTTAGAAGAGACAGGGTTTCACCATGTTGGCCAGGCTGGTCTCGAACTCCTGACCTCAGGTAATCCATCCACCTCAGCCTCCCAAAGTGCTGGGATTACAGGCATGAGCCACCATTCCTGGCCTTAATTTATTTTTAAATATAAGTGAAGTAAGTCTATTTAATACATTATTTTGTTTAACATTGCAAAATAAGTTTATTATAACGTACAATGTTATTTTATTAACATTTATATTTTCTTTTTGTTTGGGCAAGGGAGATCCATGTATTTTGGTTTTGGTTTTGACTAAGCAAAGTAAAAAAAGTAAACATATCAGAAGATAGGCAAACTTTGATATAAGGATTATCTGGAGGTGATAACGTATATAGATCTTTTCAGGTGTTAAACAAATATCTATTGGCCACCTCTTGAGATTAATTTAGATAAGAGCTAAATTAAAAAGCATTTGAAATCTGAGTAAACGGAGAGTAGGATGTTCTAAAATCCTCAGATATTCACCAAGCTTAGAAGCTACTCAGAAGCCCCAAATCTAAAGAGATTTAATCCTGAAGTTTTTATCTACCCCAAAATAAATCCAAGTTTTAGCTGAGGTGTATATATGTGTGTGTGTATATATATGTATATATATATGTGTGTGTATGTGTGTGTATATATATATATATATTTTTTTTTTTTTTTGGAGGCAGAGTCTCACTCTGTCACCCAGGCTGGAGTGCAATGGCATGATCTCAGCTCACCGCAACCTCCGCCTCCCGGGTTCAAGCAATTCTCCTGCCTCAGCCCCCCATATAGCTGGGACTATAGGCGTCCGCCGTCATGCCCATCTAATTTTTGTATTTTTAGTAGAGACGGGGTTTCACCATATTGGCCAGGCTGGTCTCGAACTCCTGACCTTGGGATCCACCCGCCTCAGCCTCCCAAAGTGCTGGGATTACAGGCATGAGTCGCCACGCCCAGCTAGCCAAGGTATATTAACAGATTGAGAATGTAACTAATCTGTTGTTAGATTATTGTATTTCTTTAAAAGTTTCTCCAATTTACATTTTGATTTACTTATAAGGCAAAGATGGTTTGGGGGGAAATGTCGGTACTAGTAGTTTAATAAAGAATTTATTTATTTATTTATTTATTATTTATCTTATTGTTTTTGAGACGGAGTCTTGCTCTCTCCCCAGGCTGGAGTACAGTGGCCCGATCTCGGCTCATTGCAACCTCCAACTCCCCGGTTCAAGCAATTCTCCTGCCTCAGCTTCCTGAGTAGCTGGGATTACAGGCACGTGCCACCACACCCAGCTAATTTTTGTATTTTTAGTAGAGACAGGATTTCACCATGTTGACCAGGGCGGTCTTGATCTCCCGACCTCGTGATCGTCCTGCCTCAGGTGCTGAGATTACAGGTGTGAGCCACTGCACCCGGCCTATAATTTATTTTTTTATGTAGCAGAATTCTTGTTGGTTGCAGCCCTCATTTCTCTCTGAGGATAAATTCTGGTAGCTGGAGAGCCTTCAGTTAACTAGGTGCAGTGATAAAGTAAGAAAATTGGGCTCGATGACTGAATTACTCTGACTAATAGTGCAGGACTGCACGGCAGGTGGCAATTCATCCCCCTTGGAGAAATTCCTGGAGGAATGAGAGAGCAGTGAGGCTGTGCTGGTGAGTATCCCAGAAAACGTGACTCCTGATGCCTTGAGACCTGGGAGAAGAGATAAAGTAAGAGATGTTCAACAGATCTGGAGATGAAAGTTCGCACAGTGTGAGACGTAACCCCTTGTGATGCCATCATCAGCCTCCAGTAAATCTTTAGGGATATTGGACTGATTGGATTGCTTGGGGAAGCCAGTGAATACAAAGAGTTTATGTCAAGGTTGGCTCTGGGCAGAAATATTCAGCTCAACTTAGATGAAAAGGACAGCAGACACGTTAGTGGCATAACAAAAAACAGGCAATAAAAACTACCAGAATTATTTGTTCAGTGCTTTGCCATTTGATTGTGCCTGGGCTTGTGAATCCTAGCAGGCCTATGCAACGTTTCCTGACACGGCTGCCTGCCTGTCTGGAGTAGCAACCCAAGTTCACTACAGACATGTTCAGAAGTGAAAATATTTCCAAAGCAGACCTCTATGGGTTATTTTATTGGTTAATTTTTTCGAGATGGAGTCTTGCTCTGTTGCCCAGGTTGGAGTGCAGTGGTGCAATCTCAGCTCACTGCAACCTCTGCTTCCTGGGTTCAAACAATTCTCCTGCCTCAGCTTCCTGAGCAGCTGGGATTACAGGTGCCTGCCACCACACCCAGCTAATTATTTGTATTTTTAGTAGAGACAGTGTTTCACTATGTTGGCCAGGCTGATCTCGAACTCCTGACCTCAGGTAATCCATCCACCTTGGCCTCCCAAAGTGCTGGGACTACAGGCATGAGCCAACATGCCCAGCCTTCTATGGGTTATTTATTAAAGAAATGACACAAATATAATCCTCAGTAGAAGTTTAGGTCTTAATGTCAAAAGTGGGAGTGCAGTGGTGCAATAATAGCTCATTGTAACCTTGAACTCTGGGGCTCAAGGAATCCTCTGGCCTTAGCCTCCTGAGTGACTGAAAACACAGAAGTGTGCCACTATGCCTGGTTAATTTTTTTTTTTTTTTGAGATGCAGTTTCGCTCTTTCGCCTAGGCTGGAAGTGGTGCGATCTCTGCTCACTGCACCCTCTGCCCACTGGGTTCAAGTGATTCATCTCCCTCAGCCTCCGGAGTAGCTGGGACTACAGGGACACACCACCATGCCCAGCTAATTTTTGCATTTTTAGTAGAGACAGGGTTTCCCCATGTTGGCCAGGCTGGTCTTCAACTCCTGACCTCAGGTGATCTGCCCACATCGGCCTCCCAAAGTGCTAGGATTACAGATGTGAGCCAACATGCCCGGCCACCTGGTTAATTTTTAAAAAAATATTTTGGAGAGATGAGTCTCACCATGTTGACCAGGCTGGTCTTGAACTGGCCTGGCCTCAAGTGATTCTTCCTTCTCAGCCTCCCAAAGTGCTGAGATTACAGGTGTGAGCCACTGTGCCTGGTCATAGTTACATTTTTAAAGGAAACAATGTTTTTTCTATGTTTCTGTTATATTTTATTATTAAATATTTTAGGACTATTCAGACTTTCTTTTCTTAAATCAATTAACCAACAAATCTATTATAACATGTATCTAATACTTAATACTAGTGGGAGAATACTATCTTCAAGCTCTTCTATCCTTAATGTCAGTAATTTTCCACTGTAAGTTTGTACTCACTGGGCATACTTGAATGAAGTCTCTATATGCTGTAACAGGAAGTAAAGATCACTTACAAGAAATTTCTGACTCTAGCAGTATTCATCCATTTGCATATTGCTAAGTAATTTGCATTCTAGTTAAGTTAAGGATGTCATAAATGCATCTTTCATTTACATCACCAAGAGGGGGAAATTAGACGATGACAGGAATGTAGGCAAAAGCACTTTGTAAAGTACCAACAAAATGTAGTCCTCTAGTATCAAGATCAGACAGAAGTTAAGAAAGTAGTCTCAGGAAGCAAAAGAAAATTATTTGCTTATAAAACCAGAATTATGGGCCAGGTGTGGTGGTTCACGCCTGTAATCCCAGCACTTTGGGAGGCTGAGGCAGGTGGATCACCTGAGGTCAGGAGTTTGGGACTAGCCTGACGAACATGGTGAAATGCTGTCTCTATTAAAAATACAAAAATTAGCTGGGCATGGTGGCAGGTGCGTGTAATCCCAGCTATTCAGGAGGCTGAGGCAGGAGAATCACTTGAACCCGGGAGGTGGAGGTTGCAGCAAGCCAAGATTGTGACACTTCACTCCAGCCTGGGTGACAGAGCAAGACTCTGTCTCAAAACAAAAACAAAAACACTAGAATTATAAATAATCAGGTACAACTATATGCCGTATATTGTATCTGAAAAATTTGTTTTCAGCCAGGCATGGTGGCTCATGCCTATAATCCCAGCCCTTTGGGAGGCCATGGAGGGTGGATCACCTGAGGTCAGGAGTTTGAGACCAGCCTGACCAACATGGTGAAACCCCATCTCTACTAAAAATCAAAAAAATTAGCATGGTGTGGTGGCGCACTCCTATAATCCCAGCTACTCAGGAGGCTGAGGCAGGGGAATTGCTTTAACCTGGGAGGCGGAGGTTGCACTTAGCCAAGATTGTGTCACTGCCCTCCAGCCTGGGCAACAGCGAGACTCCGTCTCAAAAAAAAAAAAAAAAAAGGTTTTCTTGTATATACAGAGGTGAAGAAATAGTTAAAACAATTAAATTCATGCTTTAATGTATTTTTTTATTTTCTTCAGACCCTTTTTACTGATACTATGGTCATTTTCGTTTTCCAAGCAGCTAGTATTTTGTTATTAATTTCCAATTTTGCTGCACTATGACCAGAGAATGTATTCTATATGTAACCAATGTTATGTTGTCTATTGAGATTTCCTTTGTGGAAAACCCTGAAATTATTGAACTTTTCTCAAACTAGATATATACTTACTTGTCTATTTTTCCTGCCTGAGAATCAGAGTACTTCTTCAAGTTTTAGACTCTTTTATTTCATTACAGAAAATTATCATCCCATTTTCTACTCTCTCCCGTGTTTCCCTGACACATTAGACATATGCTGGACCTTCTCATTCCATCTTCCTTATTTCTGAACCACTTTTTAATCTCTTCTCTTTCTTTCTGTACTCCATTACGGGCAATTTCCTCATATATATCTTCCAGTTTGCTAATTTTTTCTTTGGATGTGTCTAATATGCCATTTAACATATCCATTAACATTTCTGGGACTATAATTTTCATTTCTAGACAGTCTATGTCTTTTCTTTTTTTTTTTTTTGAGACAGAGTCTCATTTTGTCACTTAGGCTGGAGTGCAGTGGCACAATCTTGGCTCACTGCAGCCACCACCTCCTGAGTTCAAGTGATTCTCCTGCCTCAGCCTTGTAGCTGTGATTACAGACAAGTGCCCCGATGCCTGGCTAATTTTTGTATTTTTTTGTAGAGGTGGGGTTTCACTGTGTTGGCCAGGCTGGTTTTGAACTCCCGACCTCGGGTGATCCACCCACCTTGGCCTCCCAAAGTGCTGGGATTACAGGTGTGAGCCACTGCCCCCAACCCTATGTCTTCAAATTTGCCTACTCTTTATTTTCATAGTGTCCTATTGTTTTATTATGTTTTCAATTCCTTTAAAAAATCCCTTTACTCATTTTAAGCATATTATTTTAGAGTTTTTAAGTTTTTGTTCTGTTACCTATAGTTGTTTTGGTGCTTATTCTCTTGATTTTTGCCTCCGACGACTTCTTTTATGGTAGTTTCATTCTTTGTGTACTTTATAACATTTTTTGTGGTGGTTGTTTTGTATTCATCTTCATTGCTTTCATTTGTTTTTCAGAGAGAGGTTTCAAAGAGAGTTGAACTGTGTCCCTCCCCTTAAGCCTGTGACGGTTAAGTTTACATGTCAACTTGACTGGGCCATGGAATGCCCAGATAGTGGATTAAACATCATTTCTGGCATGTCCCTAAGGGTATTTCCAAAAGGGATTAGTATTTGAATTGGTGAACTGAGTAAAGCAGATGGCCTTCCCCAAGGTGGACATCATCCAGGTCACTGAGGAACTGAATAAGAAAAACATGAAGGAAAGTTAAATTCTCTCTCTGCCTGATTGCTTAAGCTGGATACCAACCTCCTGCCCTTGACCCTCCTGGTTCTCAGGCTTTCAGACTTCAACTGGAATCTTTACCATTGGTTCTATGGCTCTCAGGCACTTAAACCACACAATAGGCCTCTTGGGGCTCCAGCTTACAGAAGGCATATCATGTCTCAGTTGGCATAATCGCATGGACCAATGCCTTATAATAAATCACTTTCCACATATATGTATACATATGAAAACAAATCTCATTATTTATACATAGATATTCTGTTGGTTCTGTTTCTTTGGAGAACACAAAAGTACAGAGCCCTAACACTCAGTGTGACCATATTTGGAGCCAGGTCCTTTAAAGAGGTAATTAAGGTTAAATGAGGTCTTAAGAGTGGGATTCTGATACAGCATGACTGCCGTGCCCTTCTGAAAAGTGAGACATCAGAGATGTGCATGTGCTGGAAAAGGCCACGTGAGGGTACAATGAGGTGGCCTCTAGAAGTCAAGAAGAGTCCTCAGGTGAAATCTAACCTGCTGATACCCTGATCTTGGCCTTCCCAACTTCCAATATTATGAGAAAATAAATTTACATTGTTTAATCCACCCAGTCTATGGCATTTTGTTTGGCAGCCCTAGCCAATTAATATAGCTTCTGCCTGCTATGTTCTGAAAGTGACCTCACAGAGCACTTTTGCATTTGCTTCTATCAGATCTCTCAGGGGTTTCAAAATCTTTGGACCTATTTTTACGTTAATTTATTTGCTTAGTGTCCTATTCCAAGACAATGGATTTAGGATTAGGTTTCCAAGCAAATATTATAAATTCAGACCTCTCAATATGTGGCCCAGTCTGGTATCAGTTTCAGACAATGTCTGAGTTTGTTGTTTTGTTTTATCCATCACTTTCATGACCTGGCAGAAGGAAGGAAAGCTTTCCATGTCATGTGTGTCTACCGTGTTTGCTTTCTAATTGTGTGCACTAGAAGTAGTATTTTTCTAACACGCTAGAAGTGAATTTGTCTTTGTAGAGCAAGGCCAAAGAAATTATATGAGTTAGTAGCTAATAAATTTGTCACAATCCTTTTTTTTTTTTAAAAAAAGGTTATGTTGTGGGTAGGAGAATAAATTAATGTTAGAATAAATAACCTTCAATAATATCATGAAACAATCATCACAGAATTTTTTTCCAGATTTAAGGACATCAGTGTGATATATGTAGTGGTTCATGGTTTCAGAGACAATAGATACATTTTATATGTATATATAATAGACACATATAATTATAAGTTATACATACGTATGTATATATACATACACATACACACATATAGATATGTTTTATATGTATGTATAACAGACACATATAAGTCATACATATGTATGTATAGATACATACACATACACACATATATAACTGTAAGTTGAAAAGCAAGAAAAAACGTCCTCATCTTCGTCTTGTATTATAATTGCAAAGTCACTGATAACTTCCTGGACCTTTAATTCACCCGCTGTCCATATAGCTGTCATTTGCTTTCCTGTCATCTATTCAAGCAAGCCCATGCTTCATGTTTATGCTGTTCCTACACACTTAACCAGATAAGTAATAAATGATAGTCATGATAACCCAAAATGCACAGTATTTAACATGCAGTCAATTTTCTGAAACCTGTTTTTTTCCCATTTAAAGCTCTCCTGACTCAAATATATTCTTAATTATTCAAAGTAATTCAATGTTCTCCCTCTTATTCAGCTATCTGAGGTTTGATTAAGATTAATGCATTCAAGAGCCCGCAACACCAGACTTCACGCTCGGGGGTGTCGGATGATCTTACCAATATGTAACCACCAATAAATAGCATGTCCTGGGCACAGGCTGAATGGCTGAGATGTGTATGCTGTGTGTTTCTCGCAGTGTTCTTAGCCTGTAGGAGGAGGAGGGAGAAGCATACTGCTTTCTCTGACTAAAGCATCATGAATTTCAGTGGTGAAGTCTATTGTATAGGCAGAATATTTCCATGTTTCCTGTAGCCATCTAATAACTATGACCATAAGGAAGGAAGGAAAGGATTGAAGGAGGCCATGAATAAAGCTCTGATGGAAACCAGGAGACTTCCTGACTTTCCAGACTGCTCCATTTTCTCTTTAGTCTTACTGGTGATTCTAGTTGTCCTTAAAGGAGTCCTTGAAACTAAATTTGTTTGTTCTCTCCATTGCCATTCCAGAACAAGTGGTTTGAGTTTATTATAGTGATGCCATTCAATTTCCTAAAATAATGAGCCTAGCATGGGTGAACTTGACTTTGATAAAAGAAACTCATCACTGTCTTAGGAGGTGTCACACAGCGCACAGAGATGGCATTTGGCTATGAGATTGGAGAGTCTGCCCATCCAGGCCTTCCTCCTATGGTCGTGAGTCTTTACTGATCCTAGACTTTGATAAAACAAGTTACCCTGTGTGGTGCAGAGTTTTTTTTAAAAAAATAGTTGTCTGGGCTGGGCGCAGTGGCTCACGCCTGTAATCCCAGCACTTTGGAAGGCTGAGGCGGATGGATCACCTGAGGTCAGTAGTTCAAGACCAGCTTGGCCAACATGGCGAAACCCCGTCTCTACTAAATATACAAAAATTAGCCAGGTGTGGTGGTGTGCAGCTGTGATCCCAGCTACTTGGAAGGTTGAGGCAGGAGAATCACTTGAACCCGGGAGGCAGAGGTTACGGTGAGCCAAGATCGCACTACTGTACTCTAGCCTGGGCAACAGAGTGATACCTTGTCTCAAAAAAATAAAATAAAAATAAAATAAAATAGTTGTCTGAAGCCTGGCTTCTCAAAGGATGGCCATGAATCAGCAGCATGGGAGTCTCCTGGGAGCTTCTCCGGGACAGTCTCTCAGGCCCCGCCCCAGAGCCTCTGAATCTGAATCCTCAATGTATCGAGATCCCAGTGATGCACAGGCACATTCGAGTCTGAGAAGCACTGGTGTCAAGTATTGTGCTCTTGACCTAACATAGAGTTACCTCTTTTGACTCAGTAATAATATCTAAGAACACGATGGGGAAAGAAAAACTCACCTAACATGGCATTGTGGTATTCTACGAGCAATTAAGAATCACAGTAGGATCTCTTTTTCCTAGTATAAGAATACCTAATATTTAAGTCTATATATGATACAGAAAAATTGTTTCCATTTCGATTTGGTACGAATGCAGTCTTGCTCACAACTGCTAAATTAGAAGCAAAGATCTGTCGCCTTTCAGGTTAATGTGTTTCCCCTCATCAAGCTGTCCTTCTTTCATGTAATCTAGACGTGCCTCCACTTATTTATTTTTTATAACTGTTCTTCTTTTTAATAGGATTATTCATCCTTCCAATATTAACAGCAATTAATCTCACCTCATGGTGCGTCATGCCAAGTCAATCTGCAACTGTCAGAATAGGATGATCTTAGCCTTGTCTCAGTAACAAACTTTGACAACCAAAACAAAGCAGCAGGCAAAATGCATGAAGGGAATTAACAATAAAGGATCACAGACGACAAGAACTTCTCGAATATCAGCATCATGGTTGCCTCTGCTGTTCTACCCACTCGGAAACCACGGTGTTCACTCTGCTAGGACTATTGAAACTATGATGCATGGTCTTAAATTATATTTTTCAGAAAAGTTTTAAAAGAAGACTCCTTAAAAGCCTTCAAAACATTAGCATTCTCTTTCCAAATCTAATCTATTTAATTTTATTGGAAAACATTTACATAGCTCATCAGCAGACTTCCTAGTATTGAGTAATATTTAGCATGCTGTAATCATGGCAAGAAGAGATTTAGATTAAATGCTGCTTTTTATTACTATTCAATCATCATAAGTTGTTCCACTTTTTATCTTTTTAGTCAACAGATTTCAAAGGTGGGAAAATATCTTCATTTGCAGACATACCTATATTTATCTCCTATTATATTTTCCATTAGTGTCTACATGAGATTTATTCCTGGTGATTTCCAACAAAGTAAATGTGAATCTCCTAACACCAGATGCTAATAATAAAGACAAATGCATCTTATCACTTAGAGAAGTCATGAGAATAAATTAGATAATATTTACGGGGGAATTTGACCTCACTAGAGATCATATATAAATAAAATGTTTTTGAAACAGCATTGAAAGAACAAAAACTTCCATTCGATTGTAGTGAAATTGACTTGACAGTACCAAATTATGTCTTGTATAAAGAAAAGGGTCCCACTAATATTGATTCCATTGGTTGTGGTAAATGCAAAACACTGACAATGAATTCCAGGTCTGGGGTGAAACCTTGGTCATCGGTTTGGATGTCTACAAAATGAGCTCTTTGTCTTCTTCTAGACACCTACATTTATTAAATTTGGGATACTGGTAAAGCCTTATAAATATTGTGGTTAATAATCAAAATTATTTTTTAACCTCTTTCTACATTCGATAACATCTAAGAATTGTGAGTAGGAAGGACTCTCTGCACAAAAGTAGTTGATGTGAGGCCGGGTACAGTGGCTCATGCCTGTAATCCCAGCACTTTGGGAGACCAAGGCAGGTGGATCACATGAGGCGAGGAGTTCAAAACCAGCCTGGTCAACACGATGAAACCCATCTCTACCAAAAATACAAAAACCAGCCAGGCATGGCAGCGTACACCTGTAATCCCAGTTACTCGGGAGGCTGAGGTACCAGAATTGCTTGAACCTGGGAGGCGGAGGTTGCAGTGAGCCGAGATTGCACCACTGTACTCCAGCCTGGGTAACACAGTGAGATCCTCTCTCCAAAAAAAAAAAAAAAAGTAGTTGATGTAAATATATATTTTAAAACATACATAAAACACATACACCAGGACAAATTGTTTCCACATTTATTTCATCTAGAACCAAAGTGGAGCTTTTGGTGAGACAGTGGGCAGAAAGGGAATCGCAGTCATTACAGATTGAAGGCAAAATTGTCCTCACAGTGGGAAGGTTGTCAATTAGATTCTTAGTATTGTTCGTGGGACACTGAAAAGTTCTCTAGTTCCACATAGTTTTCAAACAAGCTTCCACACTATCCGAGAGTCTACTACTTTTAATTCCTCTGAGTTAGCAAAGTAGTTGCATATTCTAGAAGAAAGGCAGGCCAGGAGGGGCGGCTGTAATCCCAGCACTTTGGGAGGCCAAGGTGGGCGGATCACCTGAGGTCAGGAGTTCAAGACCGGTCGGCCAACATGGCGAAATTGTCTCTACTAAAAATACAAAAATTAGCCAGGCATGTTGGCGGGCGCCTGTAATCCCAGATACTTGGGAGGCTAAGGCAAGAGAATCTCTCGAACCCAGGAGGCAGAGGCTGCAGTGAGCCGAGATCGCACCACTGCACTCCAGCCTGGGTGAGAGAGTGAGACTCTGTCTAATAGAAAAAAAAAAGAAAAGAAAGAAGGCAAGAGTAAAAATTGTAGGATGATGAAGATATTCAACAATGTAGATATTCAACAATGATGAAGATATTGAACAATGTAATAAGCCAACACTTAAACTGCATACCTACCATATGTCATTCACCAATTCTAAGTGCTTTACCAGAACTGTGTTGTTTAATTCCCACCCCAACTCTATGAAATAGGTCCTATTATTATCTCAATGTAATAGATGTGGGAACAGGCAGAGAAAGGCTAAGAAGCCTGCCCAAGATGCACAGCAGAGCTGGGCTTTCTGACTCTACAGTCTGTGCTCCCGCCTCCTATACAAGTGCAGAAGTTAGCCCCATACAATGTATTACTGTCAAAAAACAAACAACATTTTTCAATGTTTAATAGAAAGAAAAATCTGAACTTTGAAAATGTTTAGATTGTGCTTGAACAATTGCATTTTTCTAGAAAAGCCAAGACTACAATATGAGGGCAGCCTCCAACTTTCTGTTTCCAACAGGGCAGGGCTCGTGAGCAGCAAGCGTTCACAGTACAATCACAGTGTAGTGAAACTGTTCACCAAGAACAGAGCACGAGATCACATGCCAAAACGACAGCTCTCTTGTGGAGCCAACAACAGGCATTTGGGTGGAAACGAGAAAGGCAACATGGACATGAATTTAGAGACGGAAATATCAGAAGAGCTTAGATAATATACTGTGAGTAACTGACATCTCTATCACTAACTTTTGCAGTAAGAGGCTACTATGCATTTTTGAATGTGGAATGACATCTCAACACACACAATGTAAAAAAGACCTTTCAAATTTTCCTCTAATGTCTGAAACATGTACTGTACCTGTTTTTGGTCTTTTTTTTTTTTTTCCTGTAAAACACATGGATTTTTGGAAAAAGATGAACTGATATCCCAGTTTCCCCTCCCTCAACAGGACACTGTAATATGATTAGGTATAAACCTTTCCATAGCAACAGACGTTATATATCAGACATGAACCCTATGTATTTCCCTTGAAGAAAGCTTTAAGGTGATAACAGACAAATTCAAAATAAAGCCTATGATCCCATCACCCTGAAGCCTGCTTCCCCAATGAGCTCAAGAAAGGATACATTGACAAATGACTCACCAGGGCTTCCTATAGCTCATTTCTTTGCCTTCCTTTTTCTTTAAATGGCACTTCAACCTTAATAGTTACAAAAGTTTCAAGAGAGAGAACTGGTGCCACCTAAAAAAGAAAGGCCAAAAATCCAATACAATCATGGTTAGCAGAAGTTCAGCATTGGGCTTACTGAAGAGTATTGGGGCATAGTGGTTTTTCTATTCTGAGAGTAAAGGCCTTCATTCTTGCTACCCGTCACTGTTTTATTTTGTGCATTTCCACTCTACGAACATTATATGAACACTGGCTACATCGTTAGCTACAAATCCAAAGTAGGTATTTCATAGAGGGGAAAAGGTAGCTTTGGGGACAATATCTTGCAATGTTTTCATAAATACATATCAGGAACATGATAGCGGGCCACTGGAAGTAGTGACTAACACAGGGGCAAAACTAGGCTCATATATCTAGTTGGATATGCAAACACAAATTCGATTCCCAAAACACTTGCCTGCGCAGAGTGGATGCCTCCCTTTGCTTACGCCAATTAGGCAGGAGGCACTGCCTGGGGCTGGAGAGTGAGTCTGCCTGGTGAGTCGATTACGACTCACTATTGTCTCTGTGTGGGGAGAAGCGTGAGCTGCTCTGTGCCGCTAACATCGTGCTTTGTTTTTAACATGCAGAACTAGGCTTGCAGACGCTATTGATTATGCTTAGGAGCGAGGAAGTTAATGATATGTTGTGAGTGTGTGTACTGTATTTCATCCCTATTCAGGTTTTAAATAGCATCCTCTTCCAAATTTTCTACTCCAAAGGTTGCATGTTGAAAAGGGAAACAGATGGTCCAGTTTTATATTTCTTCTCCTTTCGAATTTCTTATGCAGCTCAGGGACCTTGGCCTTCTGGGATTTTAAATGATGTTTTAGCCCATTACACGTATATCAGTTTTGATCCTAAGATGGTGTGTAAGAATGATTCAAAACCTACGAGGCCACAGCCTTTGCTGGCTCTTAGTGTCCCATGCACTGTTCATTTTAATTGAAAATATTCTAAAAGCAAGATTGATGTGTTTTCTATCCCTCTAAAATAGGAACAGGTTCTGGGCTCATAATTGAGCACTCATAAGCCCCCTTTCCTTATTAACATGCCCTCTCTAATTTGTGCCTCTGTTTGCACAATATAAATGGCCTTTAACAGCCCTTCATTCATACAATGGTCTCAGTAACCCAAAGAAAATTAGTAGCAGGCAAAAGCCTATTTTAACTGACACAGAGACAAAAATGCTAATTACCTTAAAATATTCTCAAGTGTATATCTTTGGCATCCTTCCAGGTAAGGCTCAAAAGTTTTTTTTTTCCTGTTATTTACTAGAAATAGGGGAAGTTGTTTCTGTTTTACATTCAGGCTTATACATATGTAAGTTTATATGTATAATTTGAAATCTTTACTTTTGGGTCCAAAGTACTGGTGATAGGTGAGGTGTTTGGTTTGCTTTCTACTTAGTCTTCAGCATGCTTGAGAGAGTTGCCCCTTTGTGATCAATCATGCGATTGCTGTTTTTGTTAAGGTATGCAAGGATATTTGGATAAAAAGTAGACTGCCTTAGTTTTTGAATTAATTTTATTTAAGCTTATTAATTGCTATATGTTTTAAAGTTTCCTTAGAATTTATTTCTTTTCCAAGATGGAGTCTTGCTCTGTTGCCCAGGCTGGAGTGCAGTGGTGCTATCTTGGCTCACTACAACCTCTGCCTCTGGGTTCAAGTGATTCTCCTGTCTCGTCCTCCCAGGTACCTGGGACTACAGGTGCATGCCAGCATGCCTGGCTAATTTTTGTAATTGTAGTAGAGACAGGGTTTCACCATATTGGTCAGGCTGGTCTTGAACTCCTGTCCTTAGGTGATCCACCCACCTCAGCCTCCCAAAATGCTAGGATTACAGGTGTAAGCCACAGCACCCAACCTTAGAATTTTTAAAAATGTTTCTCTGGTAATTAAATATGTTTGTCCTAGTTTACATTCTAATACACTACTTCTTTTCAAAACTGCTTATTTATTTATTTATTTAGATTGGGTTTTGCTCTGTCACCAGGCTGGAGTGCAGAGGCACAAACATGACTCACTGCAGCCTTGACTTCCAGAGCTCAAGTGATCCTCTTGCCTCAGCCTCCCCTGTAGCTGAGAACATTATGGGAGGCATTCGTCACCATGCATGGCTAATTTTTGCATTTTTTGTAGAGGTGGGGTCTATCTTTGTTGCCCAGGCTGGTCTCAAACTTCTGGGCTCAAGTGATCCTCCTGCCTCAGACTCCCAAAGTGCTGAGGTTTCAAAACTGATTTTAAAACTAAAGACTCTGATGTACACAGTAAGCAATAAAGAAACAAAATTCAATGCAACTTATTAAATTATGATACCAGATATGCTGACAATATTCACATAAAGACAATGAGCTTTTTATTATTTCTGTCACAAATATTTATTGAAGATTTATTATTTTCAGGGTATTTTGTTAGGCTTACTGTAGAATAGAATGAATAAGGTAGAAGTACTCTTCTTAAGGGAGTTTAAAAATCAAGATTGGGGAAAGAAAAAATATGTACACTAAAAGGTAAATAACAGTACAGAAGTTCAATAACAGTGGAAGACAACAGAATAAAAGAAGCCACAAAACAGTGTAAAGTGAAGTGACAATTAATGGTAAAGAACAAATAATGTCTGTCGTCCAGGCTTGAGGGCAGTGGTACGATCACAACTCACTGCAGCCTTGACCTTGGGGATCCAAGCAATCCTCTAGCCTCAGCCTTCCCAGTAGCTGGAATTACCAGTTTGTGCCACCATGTCCAGCTAATTTTTAAATTTTTTGTAGAGACAGCATCTCACTATGTTGACCAGGCTGGTTTCAAACTCCTGGACTCCAGTGATCCTCCCGCCTCAGCCTCCCAAAGTGCTGGGATTGCAGGCATGAGCCACCACACTCAGCCTGACACAGTTTTAATAATGGTCAAAAGACTTGAGCAGATATTTCAACAGAAAAGATAAATGAATGGCTAATGACCACATTAAGAAGATAGTCAACTCATTAGTCATCAGGGAGATGCAAATCTTGCAAATCAAAACCACAAGGAGATATCATGACACACCACTAGGATGGCTACCATCAAAAAGCCAGACAATACCAGGTGTTGGTGAGGATGTGGAGAAGCTGGAAGCTGCGTACATTGCTGGTGGGAAATGTAAAATGATACAGCCACTTAGGATAACAAACTGTCATTTTTTCCTCCCTCCTTCCTTCCTTTTGAGACAGGGTCTTGCTCTGTCGCCCAGGCTGGTGTGTAGTAGTGCCATCATAATCCACTGCATCCTCAAGCTCCTGGGCTCAGGTGATTATTCAGCCTCCCACGTAACTGGGACCACAGAAGCACACCACCATGTCCAGCTAATTTCATTTTTTGCAGAGACAGGGTCTCATTACATTGTCCAGCCTGGTCTTGAACTGCTGGCCTCAAGTGATCCTCCTGCCTCAGCCTCCCAAAGCACTGGGATTACAGGCATGAGCTTCTGTGCCTCACTAGACGGGTAGTTTCTTAAAAAGTTAAACATCAATTTTCTATAAACACAGCAATTCACTCCTAAGAATCTACCCAATGGAAATGAAAACATATATTCAAAAAAAGATATGTATGTAAATGTTCATAGCAGCATTATTCATTACAGTCTCAAATTTAAAATAACCAAAATGTCCATCAGCTGGTGAGTGGATAAACAAAATGTAATATAGTCCTACAATGGAATACTATTCAGCAATAAAAAGAAACCAAGACTGACATATTTCAATATAGATGAATCTTGAAAAAATACGTTAAATGAAAGAAGCCAGATGCAAAAGACTATATTTATATGACCCTATTCATATACAATGTCCAGGAAAGGCAGATCTATAGAGACAGAAAACACATCAGGAATTTCTTGGAGCTTGGAGTGAGAGCAGAGATTAACTGCAAATGGGCATGAGAACATTTTTAGGGTCTTAGAAATGTCCTGAAATAGAATCTAAAATGGATTCTACGATAGCTGCACATCTGTATACATTTACTAAAAATATTTGAGTTGTATTTTTAGAATAAACGGATTTTATGTTATGTAAATTATACTTCAATAAAGCTTCTGAAGAAAATATGAACATCACATGTTCTCATAGGAGGGGGCTGAAGTGGTCATCTGAACTTTTCGTGTTTATTTCAATGCCGAAATGTAATTCAAAGTTGTATCTAGATCAATAGATGTGAATAGCTTTTTACAGTTTGTAATGTCTTTTACAATTTTCAAATTTATTTAATCCTGACACTAATTCTGTGATGTAGGCTGAGCAAGTATTACATAACATATCATAACACTATTCTTTTTCCTTTTACCTATATTCTTAAGAAACTTCAAATACTGTATAGATCATCTAATTTCAAAATAAAGATCATCTTAGATAATGCAATCTGAATAAATTGACTGGGAAATATTAGCATTGCCCAAAGTACCCCAGATGCTTTTACAAAGTATCCTCCACTTGCCAAACTACGTTGAAGGGTAGGGAAGCTCCTAGCTGGAGCCTCATTACAAGACCCAGTGGATAGGCTTGGCCAGGTGACCACACCCACAGATCCACCCACAGTCCATTTCCCTCATTTCAGTCTGTGGTGGTTTCTCACTCTAAAGCATTTGCATTTACAAACATCAAAATGCATGCAATATAATTGTATATACAATTAGTTGCACAATGACTACAATTACAGGAGCTAGTATTCCCTGGCAGAAGCAATGCTGCCAAAACCCAAAATGGAGATGCGTGTATTAATTTGGTTCACAGCAGATTCTTTTCTAGTATTTCTCTTGAAAGCCCCCAAAGAACTTAAACAATTCCAACTTAGCTTGAATCAGAGAATGACGTGTTTAAAGAAATGTAGCACTGAGCATCCAATTTGAAAATGTATATGACATATACATAAATAATCTTATGCTAGATAAACATCACATGAACTTCTTTTATTTTTAACTGTATGTACATAATAAGCCAAAATCCTAGACCTTTCGATGCAGCCTAAGATTTAATGCTTTGGATTTATGAGAAGGTCTGTTTCTGGGTTTGTCTCTTCCACAATTTCTGCTTGAGTTTCATGGGAAAAGTACTCTCCAAAGTGGGAAACATCAAACTTGATTAAACCAAAGTTTTGGTCTTCCTATCTCAGCTTCACATTGGTGAATTTGTGTGCTTGCTTATTGATCTCTGCTTTATAAAGAAGGTGTGAATACGTTGTGTACCTCATTACTCTTTGGTTCTCTGCCTGACCTCGTATACCTTC
This sequence comes from Cacajao melanocephalus, assembly GCA_963573385.1. NCBI lineage: Eukaryota > Metazoa > Chordata > Mammalia > Primates > Pitheciidae > Cacajao > Cacajao melanocephalus. The sequence goes on along the minus strand of CAUYLG010021361.1, from coordinate 56,881 downwards.
ACTCCTGAAATTTTTTGGCAGGTGACCTGTGCTGTGCAAGGATGCTTACATCCTCTCCAATTGGACACAATCTGTTCTCTTGACCATCCAAGCAAATGGAGGAAGATTCAGTTGATTTCAGCCAATAGCTAATTTTGATATTTTCAAGTTGTAAAAATTGCATGTTAATTTCTATAATGCAATACATGGTGTATGGGATGAGCACGTGCCTTGGGGAGAAAGATAATTGTGTTCTGGTCTGGTTTGCATCACTGTGAGCTTGTGAAGTCCCTCAAACTCCTCAGATAAAAAAAAAAATCAGAGTTTTGGATGAAATCATCTCTAGAGTTCCAATCATAATTCGACATTTATTGAGATGCTACTGTTATTCTATAAAATAGAAATATGTATCTAAATAATGTCCTCCAGGCCACATGTATTTTAGCCCTTGCATGCCCTTTGACCTTTTTGTACTGCCAAGATTTTTTAAAAACTTATAGTCAAAGAATTCGTTATCTGTGTATTGCATGATCCTAAAATGGCACAAAAGTTACAGCTTGAAAGTAACAATGATAGAGATTAGACCTGGATATTAATTGAATGGTATTTCACAAACACACACAAACACATGCATGTATGCAGTTGGAAGAAAAAGATATGTCATCTTAAACAGCACCTTTTCTTTTTTATTTTTCCGAAGACGGAGTCTTGCTCTGTTGCCCAGGCTGGAGTGCAGTGGCCTGATCTCAGCTCACTGCAGCCTCTGCCTCCCAGATTCAGCGATTCTCCTGCCTCAGCCTGCCAAGTAGCTAGGATTACAGGTGCCCGCCACTACACCCAGCTATCTTTTTTTGTATTTTGGTAGAGACAGCGTTTTACCATGTTGGCCAGGCTGGTCTCAAACTCCTGACCTTTCATCCAATCGCCTCGGCCTCCCAAAGTGCTGGGATTATAGGTGTGAGCCACCACGCCCAGCCTATTTATTTTCTTTTAAATAAGCCTTACTACCCCGGCTTTCATGTTCCTTGAGGTCTGAAGGGACATTTGTGGCCCTTCAGAGGGTGCAGATCACCAACGTCCCTCCGCTGCTCCCTCAACAACTCTGTTTACATTTGTTTTATTTATTTGGCTTCTACTTAATATTTTGTTTGGAAAAGAGTCGGTGGATAGGTGCAGTCTGAAGACCACTACACAACATAACATGAAAGCTTTTGCTTAAATGTTGTACTTTAAAAGTGTTTCCTTACACCTACCACTTAAATATGTCATCTTACAAGTGTTCCAGCAAAAAACAAAGGCTAGGGGCCAGGTGCAATGGCTCACACCTGTAATCCCAGCATTTTCGGAGGCGAGGCAGGTGGATCATCTGAGGTTAGGAGTTTGAGACCAGCCTGGTCAACATGGCAAAACCCCCTTTCTACTAAAAATACAAAAATTATCTGGTCATAGTGGCACACACCTGTAATCCCAGCTACTCGAGAGGCTGAGGCAGGAGAATCACTTGAACCTGGGAGGCAGGGGTTGCAGTGAGCCAAGTTCACACCACTGCACTCCAGCCTGGGCGACAGAGCAACATTCCATCTCAAAAACAAAACAAAACAAAACAAAACACCAAAGTCTAGAACATCATTTTCTATTTATGTTCTTTTCCAATACTACAAATGGCATGCTATATTTAATTGTACAGAGCCCCTGTATAAATTATCAAATGTTTTAATAACTATGCAAATATTAACATTTGATACACAAGACCTTCTAGATTGCAGCATAATCCTAACTCTGGATTGATAGGGTGCTTAATGGGAAAATTCCTGTTTAGACAGTTGTAAGATAAGGGAAATGTTTAATGAAACAAGTTTGATGGCCTTGTCATCATGAAACTCATAGATACTTGGCATAATTTAATTCTTGCCAAAGAATATTGAGAAAGGGAACAATCAGTAACTTAAATTAATTAATTAAATTAATTCCCCCTACTTCCCCATCAGTCCAATTCATCTGTCTCTTAGTCTATGAATGGTCCCTTGGTCTGCCAATTATAAAAAATTGTTTTTTGCACCATTATTTAATTAAGAGTTTTTTTGGCCGGGCACGGTGGCTCACATCTGTAATCACAGCACTTTGGGAGGCCGAGGTGGGCGGATCACCTGAAGGTCAGCAGTTTGAGAACAGCCTGGCCAACATGATGAAACCTACTCAGGAGGCTGAGGCAGGACGATCACTTAAATCCAGGATGCACAGGTTGCAGTGAGCTGAGATAGCGCCATTGCACTCCAGCCTGGGCAATAAGAGCGAGACTCCATCTCGAAAAAAAAAGTTGTTATTTATTTGTTTATTTATTTATTGAGATGGAGTCTCACACTGTTACCCAGGCTGGAGTGCAGTGGCGCAATCTCCGCTCACTGCAACCTCCACCTCCAGGGTTCAAGCGATTCTCCTGTCTCAGCCTCCAGAGTAGCTGGGATTACAGGCATGGACCACTATATCTGGCTAATTTTTGTATTTTTAGTAGAGACAGGGTTTCACCATGTTGGCCAGGCTGGTCTTGAACTCCTGACCTTGTGATCTGCCTGCCTTGGCCTCCCAAAGTGCTAGAATTACAGGCATGAGCCACTGCAGCTGGCCTATTTTATTTATTTATTTATTTTAACAGACAAAGTCTCACTCTGTCACCTAGCCTGGAGTGCAATGGTGTAATCATAGCTCACTCCAGCCTCAAACTCCTGGGTTCAAGCAATCCTCCCGCCTCAACCTCCTGAGTAGCTGGGATGACAGGCACATGACAGCATGTGTGGGTAATTTTTTCAATTTTTATTGTAGAGACAGAGTCTTACTATGTAGCCCAGGCTGGTCTCTAGTTCCTGGCCTCAAGTGATTCTTCTGCCTCAGCCTCCTGAAATGCTGGGATTACAGGTATGAGCCATTGTGCCTGGCTGTTTTTAAATTTGTTTTTAGGACATGTGTCTAGTTTATTTGCAAGGGTGCAAGTAAAGGCTACTTTGCTTGGAGTATCATTGATTTTCTAATTTACTTAGATAGCATAACAAAAGAGTAAAAACAAAATAAAATATTTGGGTCATTTCCCCTATGACTTTGAATCTATTTACCACCCGGATGGGTTCACTATGTCACTAACAGACTTAGTAAAATAAAGAACAAATTATTCCAGCCAAAGAATTTTCTCATCTCAGTTCCCTAAAAATCTGCACTCTTCCATAATAACAGATGAATGTGATTCCTCAGCAAAATGCTGTAGAGGACACTGAGGTAAATTACTATAAGCACGACCATTCGCTTGAGTAAAGTGGAAATTCTTTGCTCTAAGCAGAACACCTATGATATGGTTTGGCTATGTCCCCCTTCCAAATCTCATCCTTTTTTTTTTTTGAGACAGACTCTCGCTCTGTCACCCAGGCTGGAGTGCAGTGGTGTGATCTTGGCTCCTCAGTTCAAGCAATTCTCCTGCCTCAGACTCCTGAGTAGCTGGGATTACAGGTGCCCACCACCACGCCTGGCTAAGTTTTGTATTTTTAGTAGAGACAGGTTGGCCTGACCATGATGGACAGGCTAGTCTCTAACTCCTGACCTCGTGATCTACCTGTCTTGGCCTCCCAAAGTGTGGGGATTATAGGCTTGAGCCACTGCACCTGTCCCCAAGTCTCATCTTGAATTGTAGTTTCCATAATCCCCATGTGTTGTGGGAGGGACCCAGTGGGAGGTAATTGAATCATGGGGACAATTATCCCTATGTTGTTCTTGTGATAGTGAGTTCTCACGAGATCCGATGGTTTTATAAGGGGCGTTTCCCCGCTTTGCTTGGCACGTCTCTCTCTCGCCTTCATGTGAAGAAGGACGTGTTTGCTTCCCCTTCCACCATGATTGTTTAAGTTTCCTGAGGCCTCTCCAGCCTTGTGGAACTGAGTCAATGAAACCTCTTTCTGTTATAAATGACCCAGTCTCGGGCAGTTCTTTAGAGCGGCGTGAGAATGGACTAATATTAGCTACCAGGCAATAATATGAAAGGAGAGGTGGCTGCTGTTACCATGATGATCACTGGAGACTGCCTTGGACGGTCATGAGCATGGAGCTCATGGCATGCTAGCCTCATCCATGTGAGCTTATACGTCTCCTGGATCTCACTTCCAATAATTTTAGATCACTTTAATGAAGCACAATGAGAGAGGTTTCCTTTATCTGTAGAAAGTGGTTCACTTTCTCTTTTTGTTTTCTTCTGGAAGAAAGTCTCTGTTTTTTTTTTTCTAATTTCCAGTCCATTCAAAAAGAAGATGTGAATGAAATCAACAAGCTCACTCTTTAGGGGGCTGATCTCGCCATGGTTTATACTCTCACCTACTTTTGTTGCTATGGTCATGGGTTTCATTGTTTGTCTTGGCCTTGGGAACCTGATTTGAATGGGCCGATCTTCCAGAACAGAATTTTGTTGTAATTGTGGGGGCATCCCAGGGGTCTGGAATGAAGCAACCTTAAGAGAACTTCTTTCTGTTGCTCTACATTCCCACCTGTGTCTCAGACCCTACATACAAAGTCCCAGGGTCTCCACGTTGTCCCTGGGGAGACAGCACCACCTGGAAAATGACACCAAATGTCACCTCTGCAGCCAGGATTCAAAGGCATGTTAGTCGCTACAGCACCAGGGGACATGCAGGCAGACAGTGTTCAGAGAAAAAAAAAACAAGAATTTTTCTGTTAATATAATTTAAAAAATCTTAATAACTATTTTGTTGGAAATGTAAAAACCATAGAGAGCTGGAGCAAAGTATGATTCCACATAAAGATAAGAGAAACGGAAAAGTAAGAATTAGGTTGGGCATGGTAGCTCATGCCTGTAATCCCAGCACTTTGGGAGGCTGAGATGGGTGGATCACATGAGGTCAGGAGTTTGAGACCAGCCTGGCCAACATGGTAAAACCCCATCTCTACTAAAAATACAAAAATTAGCCAGGTGTGGTGGCAGGCACATGTAACCCCAGCTACTTGGGAGTTCTGAGGCAGGAGAATCGCTTGAACCCGGGAGGCAGAGGTTGTAATGAGCTGAGATTGTGTCACTGCACTCCAGCCTAGGCGAATGAGCAAGACTCTGTCTCAGAAACAAAAAAGAAGAAGAAAAAAAAAAAGAACAGTAAGAATTAGTTGCTTTTTTAAGGATCAACTTAGATTTGTTCAGAATGTTCGTTTGACTACACAGTTATTATATCACTTTAATCGACACGAAGCATTTAGCTCTCTTTGACTATCAGCTATCTCAAGAAGAAGGGGGTGCAAGGAAGGTGGGGTTGGGGGGCGTGTTGCATTCCAATCCTGCTGCCCAGAAATCGTGTCGACCCATTTCCTCATTCATGCGCTGGCCAAGAACACTCCGCTGGGACACTCTGTGATCAGCAACTTGGACAACAGAGACAGGTCGACACCACCTCGCCCTGGTGGCAACGCTGCAGGATTGCTCCTGAGAGACGCTGGCAGCTGCCACAGAGGAGGAGAAAGTTCCACAAACAACCCCCGCATCTCTCCACCCAGGTCTCGCTACACCTGGTTTCTCAAGAGCAGATTGCTTAGCCAATGTGAACGATCCCAGAGGAACACTAGGGCAAGGCTGGGTTCCAAGTACCTTTGCCCTAATTTATTGAGGGCTTTAAAAGTAGAAAATAAAACTTTGAACTCAACTCATCTGAAGCTTTATGATTCAGGTGTGCTACTTGCCTTCGGCGGCACCAAAGAGCACTGAAGTTAAGTGACAAAAAAATTCTGTGAGCTGCAGAACAGAAAAGCGTGTCCAGACCCGACCCAGCTGCTTCTCCTAGCGTATGAACTTGGCAGGAGAAGCGCGGAAGTCCCCTGGTCCGCCCATGCCCTTTTCTAATGGATAGGATTTCCCCTGCCTACAGGCCTCTAATCCTCTCTCCTCTCTGGCCTTCCAGAGAGGGGAGAAAAAGTGCTCTGCTTCAGGAAGAGGACAGAAAGAGGAGGGTGAGAATGGAAGGAAAAGGAGGAAATGAAAATGGCTAGTGAGAAATACTTGGAGAGAAAAAGAAAGGTCAAGAGTGAAGTCAGTTCTCATTTACATTACACTGAAACTTGAGTTCAAATAGGTAGTGCCGCAGTGAGCTCATTTGCACGATTTTATACAAATATCATCGCCGCCACGGGCCTTTTTCTTGTCTTACTAGGGAGATATTCACAGCAACCCCATTCAGCTCTGCGAATTTTTGTGGAAGTGCCCATGTGGGGCTTCTGCATAGTAGGTGTTGAATTTAGTTTTGAAACTAACATTCCTCTATGACCGACTGCAAAGCAATGTAGTAGTATTTAAGCTTAGATGAGATTTAAGGTTAGAGGCAGGCTTTTTAGTGACAGGGAAAGCCAGGACTAAAAGGAAGGAGCGATCTTTGGCCTAGCCAAAGGGGAGGTGGTCGGCTGTCCCGCACCCTTACGCGGGAGAAGGTTCAAGGCTTTTCCAGAGTGATCTCTATGTTCTTCCTAGGGAGGGCTCAGGGCAAGGGTTACCTTTAGATGACGACGTCTTGCTGAATTCAGCTACTGAGCATGGAAAGGAGGGGAACCTCTGAGCTATTCCTACCGACGCAGTGTTGCATGTGTGTGTCCGTCTGCATGTGTGTGTCTGTGTGACTGTGGGGTGCTCCTGACAGGTCCTGAGTGCAGTGCAGAACCGCGCAGCGCACAGGCAGCCGGAGGCCTGCAGCCGCTGGGCGTTTTCCCAGGCTGGCCTGCGGCGAGGCCGGCTTCCCCGGCCGGTGCTGGGCGGCTGCACCAGTTTCGCTGGGCCGGCGCCTCCCGGGGGAGCGAGTGCGGGCGGGAGAGGGGAGTTGAGCAACAGGGCCCGCCCCGCCCCCGTCCCGGGCCGGCTTTGCGCAGAGGAAGCGTCTGGAACGCCGGCGCTGGTGTGTGGCTCCCCGAGGGCGTGTGGTGTGTAAACAAAAATTGTTGTCAATCAAGTCGCTTCTTAGAGGCTCTGGGGGAGCCTGTGAGTTCCAGGAGCCCCGCGGTGGATCCCTGTGTGGACGCAGAGGCTTTTGCCGGGAGCACGCGCACCCCCCTGCCTCCCCCACTCAGGCTGTGTAACTTCCCAGCTTTAGTCTTTAGTTTCTCTCCTCAGCCCTCCTTTCTGATGAGCTTTTCCGCCCTGGAACCCTACGTTTCCCCCTCGCCAGAGCTGCTGATACCGCGTGGCCATGAGGTAGAATTTCCCAGCTTTTAAGCCGGAGCTTTTAACCCCAAGACTGTGGTGGGTGGGCGACAGAAAGGACGAGAACGTCCCCTAACCCTCCAGCCTTTGAGACAGAGTGTGTGCTTTAAGTTAATGGCTGGGCGCGGCGGCTGACGCCTGTAATCTTAGCACTTGGGGAAGCTGAGGCGGGTGGATCATCTGAGGTCAGGAGTTCGAGGCCAGCCTGGCCAGTATGGTGGAAACCCCCGTCTCTACTAAAACATACAAAAATTAGCTGGGCGTGGTGGTGGGCGCCTGTAATCCCAGCTACTCAGGGGGCTGAGATAGGAGAATCGCTTGAACCCAGGAGGCGGAGGTTGCAGTGAGCCAAGATGGCGCCACAGTACTCCAGCCTGGGAGACACAGAGAGAGTTCGCCTCAAAAAAAAAAAAAAAAAAAAAAAGAGAAGTTAGTATGTAAAAATATTAAAAAAAAAAAAAAAAGAAAGAAAAAGTGTGGATCCTTTGAAACACCAACCTTTTATCTTGTGGAGCAGGGGTCCTCACCCTACGGGTGGGCCCCTTGGGGATTGGGTCGCCCCTTAATTCTCCCGAAGAGACAAATATGTTTCACAGGCGATGAAATGGTTTATGTACATAATTTAAATAGTGTTTTGGAGGTCCCAGACATGCACAATGCAGCATGACTTGAAGGTGCAGTTATCCTTAAGGGAAAATGTGGACTGCGCGGAGTGTTTTCCTTACCTGCTTTTCAAGCTAGCTTGACTCCGTTGCACTGACGAAGCTGTTGAACCACGTGCAGATGTGTAATCCAGCCCCTGGCGGAGTCGGCCACGCTGTGCTGATCAGCTCTGCCAAGCCTGGAAGCTGGGCTGAGTCACCCAGGGGCTGCTCTAGCCATGGATTTCCCCCTCAATTTAGAATATGTTGGTGGAATAAAATGACTACCATTTTTTACATATACAGTGTCTTCACTATTTCCCTCTTTTAGACATGTGTTCTTTTTAGGAAGGGAAACGTTTTGTCTTAATTTTTCCCTCCAGTGGAGACACTCTGAGTTTAAAAAAAAATTGAGTAATAATGACAATCAAATATTCTCATTAAAAATCATTTCTGTTTTGGAGAGATTAAATGTTTTGGTTTGGAAATCCTGTTTTTGCCAAAAATAAAAATGTAAAAATATTTTTTCAAATTATTCCAAAAGTTTATGATTGTGCTTTCAATTAGTTACATTTTTAGAGACACATTTAAATTAAATTTTAATACATTTCATTATATGAGTACTACTTTCAAACTATGAAATATTTCAGGCATACAGGCAAAAACCTACAGAGAATTTTATAATAAACACATGTAGGCTGAGGTGGGAGGATGACTTGAGCCAGGAAGTTTGAAGCTCCCGTGAGCCATGGTTGCGCCACTGCACTCCAGGCTGGGCATCAGAAGGAGACCCTGCCTCAAAAACAACCCAAAACAAACAAATGAAAAAACACCATATGTAGTCCACTAACTAGCCCAAGAGATAAGGCCTTACAGATGTAAGTGAAGCCCCTCACCACTGACGTGTCCCCTTCCTAATCTAATTTCCCTTCTTCAAAATCCAGAGATAAACATTACCTTACATTGGGTGTTTATCGTTTCCATGCATTAAAATTGTTACTATATATGTACAGGTGTATACACATAAACAATACATCATAAAGTGTTATTTTGCATTTTTTTTTTTTGAGATGGAATCTTGCTCTGTCACCCAAGCTGGAGTGCAGTGGCACGATCTTGGTTCACTGCAACCTCTGCCTCCCGGTTTCAAGCGATTCTCCTGCCTCAGCCTCCCAAGTAGCTGGGATTACAGGCTCGCACCACCATGCCTGGCTAATTTCTGTATTTTTAGTAGAGACAGGTTTCACCATGTCGGCCACGCTGGTCTCGAACTCCTAACCCTGTGATCCGCCCCCCGGGCCTCCCGAAGTGGTGGGATTACAGGCGTGAGCCACCTCGCCTGGCCATTATTTTGCATTTTAAACAATCTTTATATGAATGATATCATACTGCACTTACATTTCTGCAGTTGGCATCTGTATCACTCCAGCTATATCACAATATTTTTCTATATATACACACTGATGATAGCAGCTGTGCTGCCGAGGTATCCCTTGTCTAGAATGGCCGTGCTTCTGTTGATGGATATAAATATAAATTGTTTACATCTTTTTTGTTTTTTTTTTCCCCCGGACAGGGTCTTGCTCTGTCACCCAGGCTGGAGTGCAGTGACATGATCTTGGCTCATTGCGGTCTCAACCTTCAGGGCTCAAGTGATTCTCCTACCTCAGCCTCCAAAGCAGCTGGGACCACAGGTTTGCACCATTACGCCAGGCTAATTATTTTTTATGTTTTGTAGGGAGGAGGTCTCATATGTTGTCCAGGCTGGTCTCAACCTCCTGGGTTCAGGCAATCCTCTGGCCTCCACCTTCTGAGTGCTGGGATTACAGGCATGAGCCACCGCGCCCGGCCTTGTTTCTACTTTTTCTCTATTGTAAACTGTGTTGGTGTGAACCTTCTCGTCTGTATTTCATTGTGCACATGTAAAGACTTTCATCCAGGAGTAAAAATGTTTCAGGATTTTAAGTATACAATCTGCAACTTTATTAGATACTGCCAAATTGTTCTCCAGAGTCACCAGTTTTACATTTTCACTGTAGAAACATAAGAATATATAGTCAATGGGAGAAAAAAAAGGAAAAGTCGTTCCCCATCTCTATATTCAGAGAAACGCACTTCTAACTACTTAAAAATCTTTTTGGTATATAAACTTCCAGGTTTTTCTGTGCTAAACACACACACAGAATCCAGTATACCATATATGTCTCTATATATGTACACATAAATGCAAAAATCACATATGTGCACATAAATACATTATGTCATGTATGTATACATTCATATGTTATATACATATATACACAAACATATGCATATGTGTGTGCACCTGTAGCTCTGTGTTATGTATATATTTATAATTATATTTAATGTTTGAGGATCCTATATTTTTAAATTTAATATAACATTAATGTATGATAATATAGTGAACATTGGAGGAATTCATGTGGAGGTCAGAGTGGAAGCAGGTGTGAGACGGTCCAGCAGAAGAAAACATGGCTGCCAAAGTGTTTGAGTCCATCGGCAAGTTTGGCCTGGCCTTAGCTGTGGCAGGAGGCATGCTCGGCCTTACATAATGTGGATGCTGGGTACAGAGCTGTCATCTTTGACCGATTCCGTGGAGTACAGGACATTGTGGTAGGGGAAGGGACTCACTTTCTCATCCCATGGGTACAGAAACCAATTATCTTTGACTGCCATTCTCGGCCACGTAATGTGCCAGTCATCACTGGTAGGAAAGATTTACAGAATGCCAACATCACACTGCACATCCTCTTCCGGCCTGTCGCTAGCCAGCTGCCTCGCATCTCCACCAGCATCAGAGAGGACTATGATGAGCGTGTGCTGCCGTCCACCACGACCGAGATCCTCAAGTCAGTGGTGGCTCTCTTTGATGCTGGAGAACTAATCACCCAGAGGTAGCTGGTCCCAGGCAGGTGAGCGACGACCTTACGGAGCGAGCAGCCACCTTTGGGCTCATCCTGGACGATGTGTCCTTGACACATCTGACCTTTGGGAAGGAGTTCACAGAAGCGGTGGAAGCCAAACAGGTGGCTCAGCAGGAAGCGGAGAGGGCCGCATCTGTGGTGGAAGAGGCTGAGCAGCAGAAAAAGGCAGCTATCATCTCTGCTGAGGGTGACTCCAAGGCAGCTGAGCTGATTGCCAACTCACCACCGCAGGGGAAGGCCTGATCGAGCTGCGTAAACTGGAAGCTGCAGAGGACATCACATACCAGCTCTCACGCTCTCGGAACATCACCTACCTGCTGGTGGGGCAGTCCGTGCTCCTCCAGCTGCCCCAGTGAGGGCCCACACTTCCTGCACCTCCATGGGCCGACTGCGCCACAGCCCCAGTGATTCTTGACACCGCCTTTCTTCTGCCCCCACCCCAGAAATCACTGTAATTTCATGATTGGCTTAAAGTGAAGGAAATAAAGGTAAAATCACTTCAGATCTCTAAAAATAATAATAATAATAATATAGTGAACATTTCATCATATCACTAAATATTCATTAAAAATACAATTTTAATGGCTGCAAATTAGTTCGATGTAAGAATATTTATTTGGTTTATTACTATTCACCTGTTAAATATCTAGATAGTAATTTCTCACTCCTATAAAAAGTGCTGTGATGAAGTTCAATGTGGTTTTAAACCAAAACTTTTTTTGAGACAGAGTCTTGTTCTGTCGCCTAGGCTGGAGTGCAGTGGCATGATCTCGGCTCACTGCAATCTCTGCCTCCTGGGTTCTAGTGATTCTCCTGCCTCAGTCTCCCTAGTAGCTGGAATTATAGGCATGCACCACCACACCCAGCTAATTTTTGTATTTTTAGTAGAGACAGGTTTTTGCCATGTTAGCCAGGCTGGTCTCCAACTCCTGACTTCAGGTGATCCACCCTCCTTGACCTCCCATAGTGCTAGGATTACGTGAGCCAAAGTGCCCGACTCCAGAACATTTTTGATTTATCTTCTTCATGGTCACTTTAGTGCTTAATCAGTCCTTTGTTACTAGAGCAGTTTAAATCTTTCAGGATAAAATAAAGAAGGTATTTTGATTTAATTTTTTATACTCTTCATGTTAATGCAGCACAGTGGCACAATCTCAGCTCACTGCAACCTCCGCCTCCCTGGTTCAAGCGATTCTCCTGTCTCAGCCTCTTGAGTAGCTGGGATTACAGGCACGCACCACCATGCCCTGCTAATTTTTTGTATTTTTAGTAGAGACGGGGTTTCATCATGTTGGTCAGGCTGATCTCGAACTCCTGACCTTGTGATCTGCCCACCTCAGCCTCCCAAAGTGCTAGAATTACAGGTGTGAGCCACTGTGCCCGGCCCCTGGGCCATCTGCTTTTCAGTCAGGGAGCTTCCCCCAGGCTCTGCTCCTCCAGCTCAACCACCAACAGCCAGTTACATGGCCCAAGAAGATACTTCACTTTTTTGAGTCTCAACTTGCATGATTTGCAGAATGGAACTAACAGAAGTAATAACTAATATTTATTGAAGGCTTATGAGAAAGCAGCAACTCTTTGGAGTACTTCACATGAATTACTTTATTTAATGCCACATCTCTATCAAGTATATACCATTACTACTCCTATTCTGCAGATGACTAAGTCAAGGTAGAGAAAGCTTCAATAAATTACCCAGATTACAATCAGTCATTGCCAGAGCCATGATTCAAACTTGCAGACTCTGCCCCCAGAGCCTGCTGCTCCCTTTTCAAGACATTTTATCACATTTGCTTTCTCTGTTTCTCTCTTTCTCTTTGTCTCTCTCCACAATTTTTTTTACAAAGTTTTTTTGCTGAACCATTTAAAAATTGTAGACATCTTGACATTTCACTCCTAAATACTTCAGAATTGTCACACAATAAAATTAACACTAATCTAATATCACCTAACGGTAACATACAGTCCTCTGTGTGTGTGTGTGTGTGTGTGTGTGTATATACATATGTCTCCCAGAACAGAATGCCTGGGTTAGAGGGTGTGTGCACCAACTTTACTAGGTAATACACATTGCTTTCCAACATGCTTTACCCATTTAGACACCTCCCCACCCCATACCAATTTGTATGAGAGTTTCTGTAGTTTTACATCCTCATCAACACTTGGTATTGTCAGACTACAAATTTTTGCTAATCTGATGGGGTGTGAAATGGTGTCTCATTGTGGCTTTAATTTGCATTTTCCTGATTATTTATGAGGTTGACTTATGAGACTATTCTCTTTTCCCTCTTATGTGAAATGCCTGTTCATTTCTTTTATCCATTAAAAAAATGGTTTGTTTGTCTTGAAGGCTCTTCTTTTTAAGATGGAAGCTGGCATGACGAATTCTTACTGTAACCTCTGGTTACTCAATGGCTTGGCATCACAAATAAATAAATGGTCAATGGAGAATGAAGCTGAAAATAGAGGAATGCTTTCCTAAAAGTGATTACTTGGAAATTTGGATTTCAAAGGTGGAAATGAAGCATACAGCTTCATGCTGAATAGCAAAATATACCAATACTTACAAAATTTCACAAGATAAGTAACAGAAATAGCAGCAGTGCTATATTTAAGTAAGAGAGATGAGTTGAATTCAATGTCCTATTTCCCACCTGTCCTATTTCCAGGCGTTGAAATCTAAGTCATGAGGATGGTTGTAAGGATGAACTCCAAGTGGGTCTTCTGCCTTTGTACCTGTCCTTTAGACAGTGAGGGGACTTCAGTCATTAGAGCGGCAAGTTGCTCCATTTTCACCAGTACTGAGTGCTGAAAATCAATAGTAGGATCGTTTAATAATGCTCCAAAGGCTTGAAAAGAGCCTGTTAAGAGAGGCTTAAGCCAAAATAAAGGAACTTCAGAGTGAGGTGTGCCTGTATTTGTTGTTATTTTCTTTTGACTTAAAAAGAACTATTTGTAGCCCAGTACCCCTGTGGCTAGAATAGAATTCAGCCGAGGCTGTTAATCCAGATTTTTCAGATAGGACAGAAGATAAGATGTATCGCTTATTCATGTGGCGGTGTAAGGAAATTTGAAAGAAATAAAGTATGATGAATCGCTTTTCGGCATATAAATGTTAAGATTTGTACTTGAAAGTACAAATCACTTTACAGTGATTTATAGCATTTACTGTTGCTTATCTAAGTGACTATAGAAAATAGAACTGTTCTTACAGATGGGGTAAAATGCACTGTTTGCTACGCTGTCTCTCATTAGCTTTAAGTCTTTGGTGCTATTTCTACCATTTCAAATAGAAGATCTGGAAATTGAAGAAGTTATTGTGCTTCATTGCTATTGGGCCTATCCAGGTAATAAACTACCTTTAAAAATGACTTTACACTGTATCCTGATTGAGATGGGTATATGGTTTCATCAAAGTTAACAGAATTGCATATTTAAATTATGTACATTTTATAATATGTAAATTATACCTCAATAAGAAAAGAGTATTGGGGGAAAAGTGCCATTTCAGACTCTCCCTCTGGCTGGAATGGTAGAAATCATATCGTCCTCAGAGTGTCACAGGACCCTCCTACTGTCAGTGAAGGTCTTTACAGGCCTGGCCCAAGAAATGATGTCTGGTGGTCTTGGTATCTGGGTAAAAATCTTCATCATCACTTTGAGAAAAGACAAAAGAGCAGAAGCTCTCTCTCTCTCTCTCTCTCTCTCTCTCTCTCTCTGTGTGTGTATATATATATATATATATATATATATATATATATATATTTTGTTGTTTCTGTAGAGATGGAGATTCTCTCTTGTTTCTTAGGCTGGAGTGCTATGGCATGATCTCGGCTCACTGCAACCTCTGCCTCCTGTCTTCAAGCAATTCTCCTGCCTCAGCCTCCCGAGTAGCTGGGATTACAGGCATGTAATCCACTATGCCCCGCTACTTTTGTATTTTTAGTAGAAACGAGATTTCTCCATTTTGGTTGGGCTGGTCTCAAACTGCCGACCTCAGGTGATCTGCCCACCTTGGCCTCCTACAGTGCTGGGATTATAGGCGTGAGCCACTGCGCCCGGCCCAGAAGCTATATTCTTAGCTGCCATAAACTTAGTAATAAAAACCAGTAGCAAAATTTCCCACTGATCATTGGTTTGAAAGAGAAGTAATTCTATCCTTTCTCTTGACTCTGGCCAAGGTAAAGGAGGCCAATATCTGAAGAATTGTGTAGAAAGCTATCAAATTTATTCAAATTCTCTTTGCATCCATCTCTTTGCCTTCGTGAGAAATGACAGAGAACAGGTAGGTAAAAGTAGGTGTGTGATTTAGTTTTACTTCTGAGTTCTTCCTCTTCCTCCCCTTCCTCCTCCTTCCTTCCTCCCTTCCCTCCTCCTCCTCCTCTTCATAATACTGGCAAACAGTGGTGGGTGGAGGGAACTCCCTAGCTTGAGGGTTTTAGAATTAGCTACACCTTTAATCCCAGCATTTGGGAGGCTGTGGTGGGAGGATTGCTGAGCCCAGGAGGTTGAGACCAGCCTGGGCAACATAGTGAGATGCCTGTCTCTACAGAAATTTAAAAAAAATTACCGAGGTGTGGTGGCATGCTTCTGTAGTCCTAGCTACTCAAGGGGCCAAGGAGGGAGCATCTTTTGAGCCCAGGAGGTTAATGCTGCAGTGAGCCGTGATCGTGCTATTGTACTCTAGCCTGGGAGACAGAGTGACACTCTGTCTCAAATAAAGAAAGAAAGAAAAAAAAAAAAAACTGGAAGCATCCTGAGGGGTCTTTTACTTGTTCAACACTGTTTGCAGTTTTTTACCCCCAAATTTTCAGATCAATAAATTTGAGAACCAGTGATCTAGTGTATCCTTTTGACTTCAGAAAGAGGTCTTTATTAAATTAGTAGAATTATTCTTATATGTAAATACTTCAAGGAAACAAGACTGTTCTAAAATATATACACTAAACTCTGTCAAATATTAAAATATCCTAGAGTCAATAGTCATCCTTCATTCTAGTATCAACCTTTTTGCAAATTAAATCCATTATCTTTTCCAGTTAGGAGGTCAAAGCCAATGCCAGTAACTGAAGGCAAACTTTTTTTTCTTTTTATTTATTTATTTTTTTATAGAGACTGGGTTTCACCATGGCCTCGATCTCTTGACCTCGTGATCTGCCCGCCTTGGCCTCCCAAAGTGCTGGGATTACAGGCATGAGCCACCGTGCCTGGCCGACAAACTTTTTTTAATCATCCTTCATAGGTCTTATTTTGTATTCATGCCTTATCTGTTTTTCTTTGCTTTTTAATTTGTTGAGAGGCAGTTTTCTTGTTGCCTGTTTTTGTACAATTATTCTTGTTGGACTGAATAGTTCATCTTTGATCTCCCTTCCTTTCTCCTCCTCCTTCTTCTCTTTTTTCCTTTTTTGGTTTCTCATTATAGAAAAAAAGTGAAGGTACCCTGAAACCTCTTTGTACCTGTCTTTAATTTCAATCTCCTTCCTTCCCTGCAGGAGAGAGCCACTTTTCTAAAATTGGTGACTATTGTTCCCACGATAGTTATATTTTTCTTTTTCTTTCTTTTTTTTTTTTTTTTTTTTTCAAATACAGTGTCTTGCTCTGTTGCCCAGGCTGGAGTATGGTGGCACAATTTCGGCTCAGTGCAACCTCCTGTGTTCAAGCAATCCTCCCACCTCAGCCTCCCGAGTAGCTAGGATCACCACTACACCCACCTAATTTTGTTTATTTTTTGTAGAGACAAGGTATTACTGTGTTGGCCAGGCTGGTCTCAACCTCCTGGACTCAAGTGATCCTCCTGCTGAGGGCTCCCAAAGTACTGGGATTAGAGGCATGAGTCACCACGCCAGGCCTGTTTTTATGTTTTTCTTCATATATCTGTCCATGAACAATATTTTATATTTATATATTTTTAAAAATATATATGTGTTCATATAACATTATGCATCACTCAACATATTTTTAAGCTGTTTATTTAGATTTAGTTAGAATTAATTTGGATTTTGTATTTCTGGGTATTTTCCCATCCCTCTCATTCCTGCCTTTCATTGAATTGTCAATATCTCATTGTTATAGTCTTTCATTTTCCTTCTTTCCTCTTCTTTTGGTTTATAAATTATACATCATAATTCTATTCTTTTAATATTGATTTTTAAAAAATTCTTAAAGAATGTAAAGTTAATTAGTATCTTTCTTCTCCTCCAGACTAATATACGAGCTTAGGAATTTTTAACTTAGATTTTTCCTCTGTAGTCCTCCATGTTGTTGGCTGGTACTCAGCATTATCTTATTTTTAAAGTCCTCTCAAGTTAGTTATCAGTATTTCTTATTGTTATTTGGTAATATGTGCACAAATTTCTTCATCCTCCCTTGGATTTTGTCCTCTACTTTTTCCGTCTAGATGCTGTGGTTTTCCTTACTGAAGTAAACCCAGTAGGTCATTTATTTTATTTTATTTTAAATATTATTTTTGAGGTGGAGTCTTGCTCTGTTGCCCAGGCTGGGGTGCAGTGGGATGATACCCAGTCTCTGCTCACTGCAACCTCCGCCTCCTGGGTTCAAGTGATTCTCCTGCCTCAGCCTCCCGAGTAGTTAGTATTACAGGCCTGCGCCACCACGCCCACCTAATTTTTATATTTTTAGGAGAGAAGGGGTTTTGCCATGTTGGCCAGGCTGGTGTTGAATACCAGACCCCAGGTGATCCACCTGCCTGGACCTCCCAAAGTGCTGGGATTACAGGCATGAGCCACCGCGCCCAGCCTAGTAGCTCTTTTAGAAAGAGTTATTGTGTGGCTGACTCTCAAGATTGTTGGTGTAAAATGTATTCATTTTATTCTCAGTCTTGAATGAGAATTTGGGTATGGAATGAGCATGATCTAAGATGAAAATTATCTTCCGTTAGCACCATGCCATTCCAAAGAGGCCATTCATTTCCTGCAAACGTCTATTGAGACTGATGACAAATTTGATGATAGTTTAATCAGATGTTTTTTTGCTTTTAGGAGATTTGCTTTTGTCCTTTGTTAATATTTTTCTTCTTATCATTGACGTTCTGAAGTTTCATCATAGCGTAGCAAATTGTGACATTTTAATACTTGATTTTTATACCTCTAGGGCTTTTGTATGCTTCTGAAATCTGAAGACTTGTTTATGTTTTTCTTTAGTTCTGAAACATTCTTAGCTGTTTTTTTAAAAAATATTGTCTCCCCTCCTCATACCCCTTTCTCTGTTCTTTGTTCTGCCTGGAATATCTACTTGATATATATTCATCTTAATCACACTTTCATAGTTTCTATTTTTTTCTGCATTCTGAGAAATTTCCTAAAATCTGTCTTCTGATTAATGGATTCTTTCCTCACTTTTCTCTTATCTATTCATTACCCTGCTCATTAAGGTCTTTCTCCTTTCCTTTTCCCTTCCTTTCCCTTCCCTTCCCTTTCTCCTTCTCTTTCTCCTTCTCTTTCCCCTTCTCTTTCCCCTTCCCTCTCTCCTTCCCTTCCCTTCCCTTCCCTTTGTCATCCCCTCTCCTCCTCTTCCTTCCCCTCCCTTCCTCTCCCCTCCTCTTTCCTTCTTTGTTTCTAAGATGGAGTCTCATTCTGTTGCCCAGGCTGGAGTTTGGTGGTGCAATCTTGGCTCACTACAACCGTTGCCTCCCGGGTTCAAGCAATTCTCATGCCTCAGCCTCCCACGTAGTTGGAATTACAGGCTCACGTCGCTACGCAGGGCTAATTTTTGGATTTTTGGTAGAGACGAAGTTTCACCATGTTGGCCAGACTTGTCTCGAACTCCTGACCTCAAGTGATCCGCCCACCTCAGCCTCCCAGAATGTTGGGATTACAGCCACCGCCCCTGGCCCTGTTCCTTGAGTTTTAATTTAAATGACCATATTTTTCATTTAGAGACTCAATTTTTTTTTTTTTTTGAGTTTGAGTCTAACTCTGTCACCCACACTGGAGCACAGTGGCTCAATCCTGGCTCACTGCAACCTCTGCCTCCTGTTTCAAGCGATTCTCCTGTCTCAGCCTCCTGAGTAGCTGAGATTATAGGCACACGCCACCACGATGGTCTAATTTTTGTATTTTTAGTAGAGATGGGGTTTCACCATGTTGGCCAGCATGGTCTCGAACTCCTGACCTCATGATCTGCCTGCCTCAGCCTCCCACAGTGCTGGAATTACAGGCATGAGCCACCGTGCCTGGCCTCTGGTGCTTGCTTTTTATTAAGTAGATGTGAATAAACTTGTTGAGGGTTTGTTTAGTTTCATAGCTGGATATCATGGCATCTGTGTCAGTATTTAATCCTATTTTCCTATCTGCAAAATGATGTTAAATAATTGTTTTATAATGACTTGGGGCTATAATTTTCTTTTAACTTCTGAAGAATGATACAGGAAGGGAAGCAGGGATCCTGTGTCCACACAGGCTCAGGCTCATGGTAGTGAGCCCCATCGGGAGGACTTGCGTGTAAGAGGGTGATCTTCCTGTGGGGATACCATGCTCTGAGCATGCAGACCTCCCACTCATTGATGTCCTTGCCACAGCTTGCAGGGACTTTGGAGGGCTGCATGTGGCTCCATACCAGCTGACTTCTGCCTCATCATTCTGCAACAACCAGCTGTGGCAAAGGCCATTGATGACCCACATGTTGCTAAATCTAATAGAGGCGGCTGGGCATGGTGGCTCATGCCTGTAATCCCAGCACTTTGAGAGGCTGAGAAGGGCGGATCACAAGGTCAGGAGTTTGAGACCAGTCTGGCCAACATGGTGAAACCTTGTCTGTATTAAAAATACAAAAATTAGCCTGGTGTGGTGGTGCCCTCCTGTAGTCCCAGCTACTTGGGAATCTGAGGCAGGAGAACTGCTTAAAAATCCAGGTGACAGAGGTTACATCCTCCCATCTTTTTAAAATACAAATTTCATTATTGTCGTGGACTGAATACTTGTTTTCCCCTCAAATTCTTTTGTTAAAAGCTTAATGCCCAATATGGTAGTATTTGGAGGTAGGGGATTTGGGAGGTGATTAGGACATAAGGGTGAAGCCTGCATGAATGGGATTAGTGCCCTTTTAAGAAGAGACAGGTGACTTTCACTCTTTCTGCTCTTCACCATGTGAGGATACAAGGGGAAGACAGCTATCTGCAAACCGTGAAGCAGGTTCCTTACCAGACACTGCATCTGCTGGCACCTTGATCTTGGACTTCTCAGCCTCCAGAATTGTGAGAAACAAATTTCTGTTGTTTATAAGCCACCTAGTCTATGGTATTTTGTTGTAGCAGCCCAAATGGACTAAAACAGGCACGTTCCCTTAGGCCTTGTAAAACCCTTTGTATTTGTCAGAACAAGTGAGGTAACACTGTGGTGACAAACAACCTCAGAGATCTCATTAGCTTTCAACAAGAACAGTTTATTGTTCATTCATGGTATGTCTGTGGCCTGCTCCATGGAAACTTTGGAATTCCGGCTAAGGAAGTGGCCTCTGTTTAGAACATTGCTGGTCAAGGTAGAGGAAAAAGAGAAAGGGCAACCACGCAGGTTCTTAAAGCTTCTGCCTGGAAGGGATGCTTATCACTGCTGCCTACATTTCATTGGCTAAAGCAGGTCAGGCTGGGCGTGGTGACTCACGCCTGTAATCCAAGCACTTTGGAGGCCAAGGCGGGCGGATCACCTGAGGTCAGGAGTTCAAGACCAGCCTGACCAACATGGTGAAACCCCGTCTTTAAAAAAAAAAAGCAGGTCACAGAATCTCTTCTGAGTTTGACAGCCACAGGGAGGTGCACAGGAGGAAGTGAAGCAAGGGTATTTGGTGACCAGTAATACAATTTACCATAGCTGTCAGTGACTTCCTATTTTTTTAGGATAACACCCAAACTCTAAGAGGCCTTTAGGGCTCCCGAAGATATTATTTCTGCTGGACTCTCTAACTTTACCTCTCACCTTTCTATCCCTCATTCTCTGTACCCTAACCATGCTATTCTCTCATGCTTGAGGATGCCATGCACCCTGTCTTTTTAGCATCCATGAAATCAATGAACATGCTGTTTCCTCTGTTTGTCTTCCTCCCTTCACCCCTTTATTCTGCTATTTCTTCATGTCTCAACTCAGTCATCTCTTTATCAGAAAAATGTTACCTGGATTCTCAGAGGCAGGTTCCTTTGTCTTACGCTTGCATAGAACGCTGGTCTTTTCCTTCTGAGTCCTTATCTGAGCTTTTAATTCTCAATCCACTAGTGTGATTATGTGATAAATGTCTTCCCTGTCTTGACTCTGAGCTCCATGAGAAGAGGAACCATGTCTGATTTTGCTCATCATTATACAGATAGCATGCAGCACAATGCTTTAAACATAGTGGATCTTCAGTAAAAGTTAATTGAATGAATGAATGAAAGAAAAGAATGTTGAAATGCCTAAAAGAACCATTGGAAGAATCAAAGCCCTCTGACTTGGAGAAGAGAATATTCATGTGGAACAGTGAAAAAGCTATAGATTTATGAAGGGCTTTCTTGGAAAAGTGGGAGTAGGCTTTTTTTATTCCTTCAGAGAGTATGTTTAGAACCAAACTTTAGAAATTAGAGGTAATGGGGCTGGGTGCGGTGGCTGTAATCACACCTGAAATCCCAGCACATTGGGAGGCTGAGGCAGGTGGATCACCTCAGGTCAGGAGTTTGAGACCAGCCTGGCCAACCTGGTGAAACCCTGTCTCTACTAAGTACAAAAATTAGCTGGGCATGATGGTGGGTGCCTATAATCTCAGCTATTTGGGAAGCTGAGGCAGGAGAATTGCTTGAACCCGGGAGATGGAGGTTGCAGTGAGCTGAGAACATGCCATTGAACTCCAGCCTGGGCAACAAGAGTGAAAGATGAAACTCTGTCCAAAAAAAAAAAAAAAAAAAAAGGAAGTTAGGGGTAACGGATCAAATGTTTGTTGACTATAAGAATAAACTTTCTGACAATGTGGACATGACATCAATATTAAAAATGTGTTGTGTGCACATTTCTAATATTGATAGAAATATTCTATGTCACGTGCATTTGTTGAGGCAAAGTCCAGATGACCAGATGTAGACAATGTCAATGGACATTCTAGGTAGCAGCAGTAGTGGAAGGAAGGCATGATACTTGATCCCTTCAAACATCAAAGCGTTATAATTCTATTACAAAACATAGAGGTAGTAAAACAAGGAGACGAGAAAACACAAGGTATCAAATACAAAGCACTATAGCTGTGTCTACAGAGTGGCCCAGCCGCTAGGCGCCATGCTGATGATGCTTCTCTCTTGGCTTGTAATTTTAAAACTTGTTAAAAAAAAGAATCTTTAGGTAGGTTATCTACTAATCTATGCCTTCATCTATTAATATCATTGCTGAAATAAATTGAATATATATATCTACCTCTTTTAGAGGGTTATGGGAGTAGGCAAAGTAGTTTATAAACATGAACAGCCTCAGAAACTGAGACCTCCAACACTATAGCATGTTATGTTAAGCAGTGCTTAAGTAATGGTCAACATTTACACACTACATGAAAACATATATATTAGAGCCATTGGCTAAGGCCATAGTATACAAACAGATTTCTCAGAAAAACTTTCCCTTTTTACACTTTTATAAAAATAGCATGCATGATTTCCTTAACATGGTAAAAATAATCTGAATCAAGTGATTATATAATATCATAACATACTCAATAGAGATAATCAATATTATAATAAGACTATTTTTCAAACTACCCGTTCAGAAGGAGATTCACACTACGTTGGAATAGCTAAAGCAATTTTCTTGAAGGAGGGCTGCTCGGATTAGTCCCTAGACAATGGGGTAGATTTTAATTGCTGGAGAGGAAGAAATGCTATGGATATGGCTATTGCATGTTCTAGATTTTCTGGAATAGTTTTGATTTCAAATATAACCCAGGTTATGCAAATACGGTCATAATTGTTAGAGTGGATGCCTTTCTTTTGAGTCTGAAATATGGTCAGTGTAGACATGAACAAGTGCGTGGAAATGGGAAGAAGATGGCCAAGCAATGAATCAAGTGGAGCAGTGAGTATGTGTCTTCTCCCACCCCCCAGCCTCCCGCCTTCTCTCCCTGTTATATTGTCCTTTCTTCCAATAGTAAGCCAATGTAACATCCTCCTGTTCCAGAGGTAGGAACATTTGCAACTGCTGGAAATGTGATAGAATCAGAAATGTGTAACCAGTATATGCAATCAGCTGCACAGATTGTGAAACAACAGTCATGGTTCTATTTGTTCTGTGACAGGATAAAAACTGTAAATCTTTTATAAGACAGGAACTACAGCCTAAGAGAGACCTCAGCAGCATTCCCTGTGCTATGGGTCTATTTCACTTTTTGTAATCTCCTCCTACCTTCTCCCTTCCCAAGTCCCATTTTTTCAGCCAGTGTTCTGCCCAGGGACACAAGGCACAGGTTTTGGAGGGGCAGAGCAGTTTGGTGAGATTTTGCACACAAACACTGTAGGTGTCTTGTTTTTCTTTTCTTTTTTCTTTTGAGATGGTCTCTTTCTGTTGCCAGTCAGGAGTGCAGTGATATGGTCATAGTTCACTGCAGCCTCCATCTCCCGGGATCAAGCGATCTTCCCGCCTCAGCCTCCCAAGTAGCTGGGACTACAGGTGTGTGCCACCATGGCTGGCTAAATTCTAAAAATTACTTTTAGCAGAGATGAGATCTTGCTATGTTGCCCAGACTGGTCTGCAACTTTTGGTTTCACATGATCCTCCTGCCTTGGCCTCCCAAAGTGCTGGGATACAGGCGTGAGCCACCGTGCCTGACAGTCTTGTTTTTCTTTGCTGTTACAGCAGCAAGGGCATAGAAATGCGATAGAAAAAGGGAAGATGGGACTCCCAGAAAGTAGGAGAAACTAAAAGCAGATAGGGTTTTCAGTTTTTTGTTTCTCCAAATGATGAATAAAATACTTATGAATAAAGAAAAAGGTGCCTATAGGATACGTAATAGATATTATGTATTTAATAATATTAGCCCATTCAGATAATTCAGAGGAAGGACATGCTTAGGATGAGAAGGTTATTTCATTTTTAACTTTTCTTGGATATCAGGTCTAAATTTCATCATAATATCTGAAAAAAATTCATTCTTTTTATAAAACGGGATTGTTTATATGGAGCTAGCTAACTGTTTGAATAGTAAGGCAAGATTCATTGTGTTCATGTTGCTTTTCTTTTGTTGATTCCTGCTTAAATTCGCATCATTCTACTATTTTGGCCTAAGCAGTCTTGCTTTGATTAAGAAAATTCAGTGTCTGGCATCTACATGGTAAAATCACAGCAAGAGATTGGAACTCTAGAGATTGGAACTGTAGCCACAACAGAGAGGTCTGACTCCTGTGGTCTACATCACACTATGAAACACCATGCCTGGAACTTTATCCACAAACACACATTTTCCTCTTAGTATTAGAATGTTTAATCTCCCTCAGGCCTCCCTTTTAGAATTCCCTAGATTCCCAGAGTCCTTCTAAGTCTGCAATATTATCACTACATGTATATCAAATTAAAATAAAGACCTGCGTAAAAGATAAAAGTAGCTTTTTTGTCTCTCTTTCTCTTCTGTTGCTGCTGTTTCTTTTCAGCTGATTCAGCTGTCAGCTTCATTCAGGGCAGCTCTGAGCACATGGTCATATAATTCATTAGCAGTTAGAAAGGGGCTCCATCTCAGCCCTGAACACATTCACGCGAACAGCTTTTGGAAAAACGTTTGATAAACATCTTGTAGCATTGCTCCGTGGTCTTAGAAAGACCAACCTGTAGGAAACTAATAAACATAGCTAATATCTTAATACATAAATACACTTATTTGGTGTATTTAGTTTTATGTTTCACTTAGTACCCCCCAAAATGATGTTTATGTTGGTAAGAAAGTCCGATTCACCAAAGCAGAAGGGAAATGAGAGGCATTTGGTTCCAGTAGTACTGGGTTTGGGGGAATGATTTTGCATTCGATTTTGGATGAATTGTAGAAGTTAGTGATTCTCCCAGTCATCTCTCTAATTTGATCATGAAATCAAATGATATGAAGAAAGTGTTATAGAGATTGTACTAGTTTAAACAATGAACACAGCCAATATAACTGGTGGAAATGATATTTTAATGTAAACTCATGTGGCAAAGCTTGGCCTAAACAGAGAATATTTATTTTTTCTATTTAGAAACATCAGAGACAACAGTCTAGACAATACATTTTGATTTAAAACTCACGTTTTTATTACCTTTTTTCACTTAGTTAGTCAAATTATATATTCAAAAATATAACAAATTATATATTCAAAAACATTATTGAGTGCCAGTGTTGTTCCAGACAATATTTACAGTTACTCAATCTTCTCATTTTCTTTCTTTCTTTCTTTTTTTTTTGAGACAGGCTGGAGTGCAGTGATACTATCTCAGCTCGCTGCAACAACCTCTGCCTCTCAGGTTCAAGTGATTCTCCGTCCTCAGCCTCCGGAGCAGCTGGGATTACAGGCATGTGCCACCACACCCAGCTAATTTCTTTGTATTTTCAGTAGAGGTGGGGTTTCGCCATATTGGCCAGGCTGGTCTCACTCCTGACCTCAAGTGAGCCACTCGCCTCGGCCGCCCAAGGTGTGGGCCACTGTGCCCAGCCAATCTTCTCATTGTCTAACTCATCTGTTTCTCATTCTCTTTTTCCTCTCCTTTTCCTTTTTCTTCTTTCTTTAGAAACTCTTAAGTTTTCCTACTCAGATTTGTCTTGATTTTTTAAGTTTTTCTTTCATCTCTTGGATGTGAAATTTTCCCATAAACATCTATTGTTTCCTTGCTTCATCCCTTTTGGAAAGGAATATCCTTCAACTAGAAAAGTGAAAAATATCCAGCAATTTTAAACGTTAAAATAACTGTGCAAATATATAACTATATTTTATCTTTAATTATTATGAAATTATTAACTCAGTCATTGATTTGTTTATTTGGCATGAGACCATGCTGTTCAGGGAATTTCTGCCCATTTTGAGAGTATCTTTCTTGCATTCCTTACTTAATGGACTAAGCAACTTAGCTAAGACTGAAATAATTTTAACAAATAAGAAATTCTGCAAGAAAGCATGGCCAACAGAAAACCTTCATTCACTGTGTTTATGTTGGTACTGATCTTCACTGCATGCTGTTAACTCAACATGAAGCTATGCTTTTTAAAACAATTCAAGTTCAAGGGCATCCCATTTATAACCAGTCATGTTCCAGGCCTATAAAGCATTTGCAATAACAATCCAAACTGGCATATAAGTTAAAGCTCACCCTAGGCAGCTTAAATTTACACGATTAGCCTGGGACTTGTTCATCCTGTAGCATCGGGAAGCACAACTTCATGATCAAGCGCAATTCACATCTCACAATTCTAGCAATCGATGTACATGGATACACCATTATATTATTATTAAATCCAATTGCTTTGCAATTAACCCAATATGACACCTATACAAATGATTTAAATAAAGAGCCTGATGTTTCACAGGGGACAATCAATATAGTGAAATCACAGCTACTGACAATGCCAGCAATTTGGCTTGTTACTATAGTGCTACATTTTTCTCAGGTTGACACTACTATTCCCGCTTCTGAATTACAGCTACCATAACTTTCAACTATTGGCAATGCCCACGCCTTGAAAGAGCATAATATTCAAACATGCTTGGCATTCCTAACCTATGTTAGCTGTGTCATGAAAAGTTACACCCCATCTAAGATATGCTAAATCATAATTTTAAAAATCGTCTTACTTTGCTAAAATGAAATCAGGACTTCTTTTTCTCCAGGAAAAGCTCCTTAATGGTGGAAAAGAAAAGTATTAGACTTATCTATCGATAGATTAAATGAGTTTTTGGGAAAAAATGATTCTTGCCCTTCCCCTTGCACAAAACTCTAACCAGGAGATGTCTGAAAGCAAAACCAATCACAACGGCATCTTCCCCAACTACTATTATTGCTAGTCTGTAGCTTTATCATCTCTATTTTAACTAAGTGAAAGCACTTTACAGTTATAATCTGATCAAAACCAACCTTTTAAAAACATTACAACCTTCATTTTATGTCACCCTCTTTTGGCAGATTTTGCCAGTGTATGTGTTTTTCAGACAGCGTGGCTTTGAGCACCATTTCCTATCAGCCATTTCTACAGAGTTATGTGCTGACATTCAATAGATATTTATTGATAGACTATTTGAGTGCTACTTTGTTAAGACCCCACAACTCCTTATTTCAGGTTGACTGAACTTGACCTTTTGGAGCATTTAGGACAAGCACTGACCAAAAAATGTATCTTTTCTGTGAGTCTTTCTATATTGTTTCCAGAGACTGTTTGAGTTAGATATGTTTCTATGAGGCCATTTCTATCTCCTAAATGGGGAGAGTAGTACATTAAGTATGCAATAAAATGTGTCTGCTTTTAAACATACAGTGTGGACGACTGAAAAGAATGACTTATTTGATATTTTAATAGAATCTGCATGAATCATACTGTACACACAATGGTGATGCAAATGTTCAGGTTTGAAATTTCTCCCTTGCTAGAGAGGAGACCATGGGGGTGAGTCATGGTTTTAGTGATGACTGTCCTGGGGAAGTGAAATTGGAAAGTCACAGGTTCAAAAAGGAGTGAGGAGTGATTGTTTAACAGGAATGCCGTAGTCATAAACTCCAAGAAGGTGAGAGACAGTTCCTTCTGCTGCTCACACCTAGGCAGGAACCCGCAGAAAAAGAGCTCTTGGTGGCTTACCTACGGGAGAGAAATCCCAAAAGCTCAGGAAACCAAACGCAACATTTAAAGTCACCTATAGATCGGGAAAAGAAAGATGACCAGGACTTCTTATTGGGGGAAAAGCGACATAAATGACTGCCTGTAAAGGGGAACAGAACTGAATGCAGTCACTCAAGTGAACAAAATTCATTTAAGAGCAATAGGATTAGAGATGGAGATTTACAAGGATGACTTTAAAGAAGAGAAGTATGCAAGAGACAGGAAAGATGCACATCAGTCATTTGCTACAAAACTGTAAACGGCATTGTTAAGTGGGAAAATGGGCCACTAAATTGTAATTGAGCTATGACGATAATGATGTAAAATGTGTGCTATGGGCAAAGACTGACTGGGATTACATAGAAATTAACCTCGTTACTATGTTAATGTATTGATGTTATTTGTTTTCCATTTTTAAACTGTGTGGTGTGAACATGAGGGTGGGGGTGGGGTGAGACTATATATAGAGAGTTTAGTAATAAGACAAGGAACGAGGAAGCTGTCTTTAAGTTTCACACGGCAACGCCAGCTGCGATTGTAACCTCTCTGAGTCTCAGTGTCCATATATAGAAAGTGAGAATAAGAACACCTGCCCTGCACTAATAGGGTAGTGAAAGCACTTTGTAAATTTGGAAGTATTGTAGGAGATTGCGAGAGGAATTAAGGTCAGAGCACTATCTAGATGAGAGACTTAAGAAGTCCAGACTTCAAAAAGTTATACTGAATCTCTTTTCTTAGTAGTCACTGTGGAAGCTGGAGAGCATGTGTTATCTCATTTCATTTTACAGTAGACAAATTACAAACACTTATTGGGCATCTGCTAATTGTTTCACTAGCTAGGTTTTCCAATATCATTTATAGAAAAATCTGCTTTTCCTCCATTGATCTGAAATGCTCCCTTTATCACAACCTGAGTTTGTATCTGAACTCTGCTATTTTACTGTTCACCATTCTGTTTTAATTATTGTAGATTGATGACATTTTTTAATCTGGTAGGGCAACTTGTTACAGTTGTTGGTTTTAAAAAACAGGATGCAGGGCAGAGAGGGAGCTATTAAGGAGGATAACCAAGCTTGGACCCAACGGAGTAGCTAACCAGCCCAAGGGCATGCTGCAGTGTAGCAGATTCTTAGAAGACATTCTGGAATCAGAGGAAGCTTACTCCAAATCCTGGTGAATGATTTATCATCCGCATGACCCAATGTACATCACTTAATTTCTTTAACCTTTTTCCTCACCTGCAAATTGAAGACAATATTAGCTACCTCAAAGTGTCCCGATGTGGATTAAAGTACAAAACGGTCAGGCAGTCCAAGTCTTAAAAAATTAAAGTTAAAACAAAAACAAAGTACAAAATGGATGTCAATTTCTCTAGGACCATACCTGGCACCCAGCTGTCACATCCTTTCCTTCTTTTGAAGGCGTTCCCTGTGGTAGGGACATGGCTTCCCTTTCTTAGGTTTGCTTGCATCTGCAAAAAAGAAAGAAGAACAAAGAATGCTCACAGCATTCTGCAGGCTTGTTTCGCTGAATGGAGATAGATACATGGTAACTGTCCAGGGCATTTCAGCTATGCTTGTGTATTCGCTCCTCCTTGAACATGGCCGAGCAGGAGCTACTGCAGGCCATAGAATTCATAAAGTGCACTGTCATTATCCAGCCACGAACACGGGGTGTCAAACCAGGCAGGACTGCTTGGCGGTACATTCCCCGAGGGGAAGCAAAAGGGGAAACCACCCAGGCCCGTGAGCACTGGTTAGGGAACAGGTGCTGCGTGGTGGGGCCTCTCTTCTCCGCCAAGTTTAGACTTTAAGTGATTTAGGGGGCAGAGCTCACATTGATTACCTCCCTTTTTGTAGTTTCGTAGAGATTATTGAGTAATATTTTAAAATATTTTATGATTAGAGTGAAGAAATGTCTCATGGGGCCTCAGAGCAACCCTCCACCTCCAGGAGTGGCCAGGATGACTTTGGAGGGACACCTCTGTCATCTTTTCTCCTTAAGTGATGAATGGATAGAGTCTGATCATAATTAATTTTAATAGAGACTTGATGTGCTGGGAGAGAATCTTGGCCATTCAAATGAAATAGAACCAATAGCCAGCCAGGACAAAAATAATCTCAGTGCTAGCTCACCACTGGCTTTAGAACATAAGAAATCTAGTTAAGAAGTTTTTATAAGGGAATCTGTGCCTAGGACTATAGAAAGGGATATAAAAGAAGGACCCTGTCTGACATTCTCTGTCTGAATTGGACAAGAAATATAATAAAATAATAATGTACCATCTGTGAGGCCCTGACATACGGTATACACTGAATTATATGCTCAGTGGGCATTATCCCGAATTTATTAATTCTTTTCACAAATGTTCGTGGAGTGCCTATTCTGTGCCAGGCATTCTAGTTGCTGGGAGAACCATAGGGCAGAAGGCAGAGCAAGTCCCTGCCTTTGGGAACATCCTAGTTCTTATAAGCAAATGAGGATACATGATCATTTCAGGGAATGATCAATTCTATAAAGAAAAACAAGCAGGGTACAGGGAGAGAGGGGGATTGGGGCCCAGCTGGGGATATTTTAGACAGGCCTCTCTGACGAGGTGGCCTGGGAGAATGAAGTGAGCCCCAGAGGACGAGGGTCCAGGCAGAGAACAGAAGTATAGAGGTGCTGCGGGAATTCCTAAGGCCAGGGCTGCTAGAATGGGGTGAGGCAGGCGGAGGGGCAGAAGAAGAAATGAGAGAGACCACCCTAGGCAAAATGGCAAAACTCTGTCTCTACTAAAATACAAAAAATTAGCTGGGCATGGTGGCACATGCGGATAGACCCAGCTACTCAGGAGGCTGAGGCATGAGAATAGCTTGAGTCCTGGAGATGGAGGTTATAGTGAGCCAAGACAGCACCACTGCACTCCAGCTTGGGCTAGAGAGTAAGACTCCATCTAAAAAAAAAAAAAAAAAAAAAAAAGACAAAAGCTCAGTTAATTTTCCTGGATTAACAGTGAGCTACAGAAGACCACATTCTAAATGTCCGCCAAGACAGCCAGGCAACTAAAGAACAATACAAAATCTGGCACTGTATGCTGAATTAGTCTTTAAAGTTTTTGCTCAAGAACCCCAAAATAGTTTAGAAAACAATGCTTTTCTTTGCATATTTTAAAATGGATACTTATAATTTTATCATACATTTGAATAGTTATAAAAATGTGAATTCTAGCATATTGTAAATGTTGACATTTTAAAAGAAAACTGTGACATCACTGTTCTAAATGCATCTCAGTGAAATTCAGATTCCATCACAGTTTGCTACCCACCATCATCCATTTAAGAAATACACAAGCAAGCTCATCTTCAGCAAGCAAAAATTCTATTCCATTTTCTCTTTGAAATTTTATTTCCATTCTACTTCCTTTTCAGAATTTTATGCTAATGTAATATAATGATAGAAAGTCTTTTACTGAATATCTCATTGTACTTTTATCTATCAAACATATGTATACAAACTAAAATTTATATACTTTGAAATTCTTCTGACCATAGGCGCTAAGTGTTTTCTGAATTATCATTGCAATGAGTAGTGTTATACAATTGATCCAAACAATCTAAATGAATATCAAATTTTGATAAATGCTAACATGAAAAGTAAAGTTTTACTGAAAGTTTGCATTTCTTAATGAGAGAGATGATGGCTCTCCTTTTTTCCAATGAGATGTGACTGTGGATAAATGCTACTCATTGCTAGATTGCTAGGATGACTGTGTAGCATTGGCTCTAGTTCTACTTCTATTTCTCGTTTTCGAGAGATGAGAAATCCTTATCCTTCTAAATAAGGAGAGGGGAATGGAAAAAGTTTTGTAAAAATGTCTTTCAATTTTTGTCTTTTGGGGTAAATAATCTTTTCTGACTTATTGCCTCAAATCACATGGTAATCTATTATCAAAGATGATTTTCTAATGATCTGTCTGCTGAAAAGTTTACTAGATCCTCCCTCAGTTTTGTTGAAATCAAAATATTGGAAACCGTGTGGTCTGCAAAGCCTTTGTTACCCAGTCTGTGAAAGACTGACTTGTGTTCCTACAAACACACATGCTCATGTCCTAATCCCTAGAACCTCAGAATGGGCCCTTATTTGGAAATAGGGTCATTGCAGATATAATTGGTTAAGATGAGGTCATTAGGGCAGGCCCTAATCCACTATGACTGGTGTTCTTATAAAAAGAGGAAATTTGAACATAGGGACAGACACATCTAGAGGGAGGATGATGTGCAGAGACACCGGAGGAAGACGGCCATCTACAAGCCAAGGAGAAAGGCCTGGCACAGCTCCCTCCTTGGGCCACTTGGAAGGGACCAACCCTGCCAACACCTTGATTCTAGACTTCTGGCCTCAGAACTGTAAGATGATAAGTTTCTGTTGTTTAAACCCTGCAGCATATGGTCCTTTGCTAAGGCAGCTCTGCAGACTTACAGCCACTCACTCCCTTACACTGACACCAGTATTTTCCATTTTTCTTTTATTTGGTGTCCAGGAGGGTTTTTAAAACCCCAGTGCAAGGCACCCCAGGAAGACTGGAAGTGCAGGAGAGGGATGCTTCTCTTTTGTAAAGTGGAATAGGAGCCACTGCGAAAGGAACATGGGTGCTTAATAAAAAGCAGATATTGAATTTGAAGGTCTGGCATGTTGCTTTCCTTCAAAATATCACTGTCCATGGGCCCCTTTGGAAAGTCTCAGGCCCAGAGGACTTGGTGTGCCTTGTTTGAAGACAGATGTGCTGAGCTGTAAAATATCTACTGAAATTCAGGGGTGTGTGAAGGCCTTTGTCCGTGGAGGTGTCAATGACATTTTCATGGGGGCTATAACATCTAACTGGCCTTGTGCGTAGAATTTTGATTTGTGGCAGAGAGAAAGAAGGACATTCCAGCCAGGAAGGAAGCAACTTGGAAAAGAACTTTTGAGTAAAGTAGGAGTTGGTAGGGTGGGACCCGTCTTCAGGGGTCCACCAGCAATGGGCCTCGGAGCTTGTTCTTAGGCACTAGAAAGCATTTCATGAGCAACTGCCATGATGAGAGTGGTTCTTAGGAAGATGAGTAGGGCTGCAGTGTGAGGATGGGTGGGTGTGTGCAGAGCTGGGGCAGGAGCAATCCAGGGGTGTGGCTCTCCACGCGTGGATCCGTGCAGCCGAGCTTGAAACGGGGAAGCAGCTGCAGGTTGGTTGTGACGGAAACAGAAATCGAGTGCCCATGTCACAGTCGAATTATGTGCCCACTGCTTAATGATCTTCATTTGAGAGGGGCTGCCAAGTCCCTGAACTAACCCTGTCTTTCCTCTGCTTTTCTGCTGTCCTCTGTAGTGGTGGAGGACTTAAAAGTCTAGAAAGACTAATGATTTCCGGCGAGTCAAGTAGAGGCACAGTGGGGCAAAACTTCTCTGTTATGTGACTGATCCTTTCATTGTAAGGATGAAATGAGTCCATACGTGTGAAGACACTTGGTTAACTAGAAAGTGCCCTGACATGGAGAGCTATGGCTCCTCATTACTCATTACTTACTGTTGCATGCTACTCTTCTCAGAGGTAGTGAAGAGATTTTCTGAGTGCCTCACTTCACATGAGCCTTGAGTCACTGAAATCCAGGTAATAGAGACTCCATTGTGCATTGCCTGAGAATTTCCTTGGGCTTATATCTGTCTCTGAATTGGGAAGGGGTGACAATACCCCCTGCTGAGCCCTGCTGGGGAGAAGAGCCACTCACTGCACTCCTGGATTCTCTGAGGTGTCTGACCTTATGACCAAACACCCTCACAGGACTGCTCTTTTGCTCTCAGAATTGCCAGCCTTCCTGATTAGGTAGTAATGGAAACAAAGCTTTCCTGTGCCCTGAAAACCAGATTTTTAAAAAATGGCCACACGCGCTCCACTCCCTGGTCTAAGCATGGAAACCCATGAAGCATCAGAACAACCTGACACACAACTCTCAACTCTCATTTTTTTTCTCTCTCTCTCTTTTACACACACACACACACACACACACACTCAATACCACTTGCGTTTTTATGACCCAGAGAGGATAAGAAAACTAGTTTATTCCAGAAGAAACTGGTGATCACTATCCTTATAACCATCTCTCTAAATGTCATTCATGCTCTCTGTGTGACCCTGAGGGCCACTGGAACTTTCTGACATTCTTGGTTCTCCAGAGGACTCTCTTGGTCATCGTGGTAGGGACCTGACCTACTGGCCGTGTGGCTGCTGACTCTGCTAGGACATGAACATTTGGAATTTCTTCCAAGGATGAAAAGGACAATATGGTAAATAACGTCTGAATGAGTTTTCTTACCTACGCTGCCTCCACCATCTCTTATTCAGAGGTAAGTATCTCCATTCACATGGCTGCCGTAAAGCAAATCCAGTGGTAGGAAGACAAGGTGGAAGCATCAGATGATCCCCTCGGCATCAACACCTGCTCCCATTTAAGAGCTGGGAGAGAAGCCGGTGTGTGAGATGATAAGAGTTCCTGTCGTTCCATGTGTACTTACCAGGTGCCAGGTTGTGCCAAGCATTTTGGACGTGGAACTCATTTTGCCCTCCAACCCTATGGAATAGGAATGCCGACACCTAGATTTTATAGGGGAAGAGCTGGCAAACTGAAGCAGGTAGGTAACATTCTCAAGGTCACAAAACTAGTAAGTAGCTGTGTCAGTCAGGATGGCTTAAACTGGGTTTTGATGACAAAGAGCTCCCAAATCTTAGTGGCTTACAATTTCAAAGATTTATTCCTCCCTCCTGCTAAATGTCTACCAAGGTCAGTGGAGGCTCTCCTTCTTCCTCAATCTAGGACCTTGGCAGACACTACCAGGACACTGCTGGTTGTCATGCAAGTGGAGAACGAGAACACGGCAGAGTACTCAATGCCGACACATGTTCCCTGTGTTTATTTTGTTGGCCAGAGGCTGTCATGTGGTACCTGTAACTTCAGAGTGGTGAGGAAGTACACTCTTAATAGCTGAGAGGGAGAGGAGGAATTTTTGCAGACAGCTGTAATGACCACTACAGTGGTAGAGGAAGGATCCAAGAAGAAAGACATCTTCTTCTTCTTTTCTTTTTTTTTTTTTTTTTTGAGAGAGTTTCACTCTTGTTGCCCAGGCTGGAGTGCAATAGCACGATCTTGGCTTACAACCACCTCTGCCTCCCAGGTTTGAATGATTCTCCTGCCTCAGCCTCCCGAGTAGCTGGGATTACAGGCATGCGCCACCACACTCAGCTAATTTTGTATTTTTAGTAGAGACAGGGTTTCTCCATGTTGGTCAGGCTGGTCTCGAACTCCCGACCTCAGGTGATCCGCCCACCTCAGCCTCCCAAAGTGCTAGGATTACAGGCGTAAGCCACCACGCCCTACCTAAGAAAGGCATTTTCTAAATGCCTATGCACTTTGCTCCTATGAGGGCTTTCACTTGCTGAGCACTGAGCACCTCGTGGGGTCTAAGCACTAAGTGTTTTACAGGTATCATTTCTGGTCTTCACAACCACTTGTTAGGTAGATGCTAATAATATTCCCTTCATTTCAAGATGAGGTTACTGAGGCCCAGACAGGTCTTGAGGTAGCTTGAGCTGGATGGCACAGGGAGTAAGAAATAGCACCTGTGCTGGCCTCTGATGAGTGTGACTTGGGAGGCTGTCTTCTTTCCTTCTTTGCCTTGAGGATTTCCAATGCCACAGACATCATTTCAGTTTCACAACAAAAAACTCACACACATTTTCACAAGATTAAAACTTTGCTTCATCTTGTGTTCATTTATTTATTGTTTTATTAATTGCTCATTGAAAAATTCAGGTAATACAGGCATGAAGGAGAAGGCAAAAAAATCACTAACAACACATCTAGAGAGCGTCGCTGCTAACATTTTAAGTATGTCCCTCCAGATCTGCTCATCTGTAATTTGTTTCTTCACATAACAATAGATTGTGAACATCCTTCCAGTAAATACACTGCATTTTCAATGACTGCATAATATTCTATTGAGGGACTGTGCGACAATTTATTTAAAATTCCTTAACGGTGCACATTTATCTTGTTTTCAATCTATCGCTGTTCTCTTGCTAATTCTGAGTTCCAGCTCTTTCTTAACAGTGATGTCTAAAATCTCCTGTGTCTCTTATGCGTTCACTGATGAGAAACATTGTTGTGGTCAAAGATCTTTAATCAAAACACTACTTCCTCTTTGTTACTCTATTCTTTCTCCCTCTTTCATAAAGACCCCCCACAAATGGTATTGAATGTTTTGTTCTGGGAGTTTCAGGCCAGGGATTTTCCTTGACTTTCTTTTTTACTTCATGTGATTTTTCTGAAATTCCCCTATAAGCTGTCCTGTTTTTCTTCTTTTGACTTTTGTTTCTGTGTATCCACATTCCTCATTTTATTATAGATTTGCATGCTCATATTCCAGAACCTCTGAGCAGCATTTTTGTGCTTTTCCTGGCTGTTACCTGTGTGGCAGGGTATTCAGTGGCTGCCTGGCTTCCTTTTCTATGGCCCCTGAGTAACCCCCTGGGCAGATTCACCACTTTCCTACTCATGGTACGTTCCCTGCTTTGTTCATGCTGTTCCCTCAACCTAGACTGGCCTTTACTGTCACTTAGAGTTGGTGTTCAGAATCCAGCTCAAATGCCTGGCTTTTCACAAAGCACCGTCTGACCCTTTAACTGTTCTTTCCCCTGTGCTTGGCAGCACTTTATGATCACCTCCAATACGTACTCTTGTACGAGGCATCTATTGAGCACCTATGGTGTGCCCTGGCGGGCTGCGGCAGACACAAATAACAACTAGCCTTGGTATCCACCCGCTAGGAGTCTCCAGCCCGGGGAAATAGGAAGACAGCACTGGAACCCAGTGTAGTCCAGGCTGAAATGGAGGTCAGCAGAGACGCCCAGGGAATGACACGGCCACGCCAGCACTCGCTGGCTGTTATTTAAGACACGTTTTTCCTTAGTAAAAGTCAAGATCCTGAGGAGAAGTGATCCTTTCTAATTTGCCTTTTCGGGACTGTGGCAGCGCTTAACCCGTCTTATGCTAATGGCGCACGTCGGGGGGCTCCCGGGAGAGGACGGGTGGGCGGGCCCCAGGCGCAGGTCCAGTCCCATTACCCACATTTCCCGGAGCCCAGGCTACTTTTCACATCTTTCATTCTCCCTGAAATAGATGCACATTCGCCTCCAGATTTAGAATAGGAGCAATGACTATTTCACGAAAGCCTGGAAAATATGACCTGTCCAGAAATGGCTTAAGTCGGTCATAGATCTTCAGGCTCCTGGCAACTGCGGGACGGGGCTGTGCCCTCACTGCATCCATTTCCTCCCAGGCCTGATTGGAAATCTTGCACCGGCAACGCGAGCCCCGCTCCTCGGCCTCCAGGAGCGAGTAGGGGACGCGGGAGAGGGGCCTTTCTTCGGGGCGCGCGTCCCCCCGGCGGTGGCTTCTCCAGCTCCTCGCCCGGTCGCGCTGCCGCCCAAACTCCGCGGCGCCTTCCGCTCCGCACTCGGCTCCGGCCCAGGTTTTGCGGCCCGCCCACCGCCGCACTCGCCGAGCCGGAGGCTGGCGCCGCCGAGGTCGGGGCGTGGGGGCCGCACCGCGCACGCGCGCCCGCGGCGTCGGAGGCTCCCGGCGCCCCGACTCCGCGCGGCCGGAACCCTCGAGCCGTCGCCCCGCCCGGAGCCGCCCGGGACCCGGACCCCGCGCGCCCCGCGCCGGGCGGGGACTATTTTCTCAGCCCGTGTCCTCTCCTCTCCCCACGCCGGGGAGGAACATTCCTGGCTCTCCCCGCCGGGCTGCGTCTGTTCCCGCTCCTCCCCCGCCGGGTGTTTTCCGCCCCAGTAAAGATCGTGCCACACAAATAAGCCTCGAATGCCCTTTGCCGAGCGGGCGGGAGGGCAGCGAGAGCAGAGCCCGAGCGGGCCATTTTCAGGGCGCGTCTCCGGAGCTGCTAAAAGTCTTGTTTTCTCCCAAAAGTGGAAGATGGAGGGGGGGTGGGCGGGCGTGGGGCCGCTTCCAACTGCTACACACGCTCGAATAGTTGTCAGTAAAATCAAACTGACGTCAGCCCCGGGGAAAAAGATAGGTCTCTTTTGTTCTCATGTTCTCCCCCCGCCCCCTGCGATCAAAGGCAAAAAAACATTTTTTGGAGGTGGGGGGAAAGGCAAAAAGGGGGAAAAAATTGCTTTGCAGAGAGATAGCTTCCATTAGAGCTCCTGCCCGGGCGATGGGAATGTTTAATTGAATGCATCAAGCCTTTTGATCACCCTCGCTCGGCTGGGTTCAGTAGTGCCGGAAGGTTAGTTGCATCTCCTGTGGCTGATCTGAAATTCGATCAGCAGAGGGGGCAAAGAAAAGAAAAGCATTTTAATGGGAATCAATAGAGGATCATAGCTTTTGGAAGGAAATACGTGTTGATTAAAAATGCCACAAGATTAAAAAATGTCCACGACTTGTTTAAAAAGAGAAAAAAAAAAACAGGAGAGAAAGGAGAGAGAGAGGAGAGAGAGGAGAGGGGGAGGAGGAGGGGAAAAAACCCTTAGCAATCTATTTTCTCTGTGTGTTGCTGCCAGAGAGGCAGTCAGCAGACCAACAGTTTGTGTAATGCTTCAAGCTACAGCGGGCAAATTTAAAGCTGTATGCTCAGAACAACATAATAAATACTTATTGAAAATGCATTTCTATTTCTAAGCGGGGTTCACTCATGCATTATACAAAACACCTAGGGCTGCGGTAGCGAGACGCAAGGGGACAAATAAGGTGTACTGTGGCTCAAGTTCTTTAAACTCTCCAGCTTTTAACAGTAGACATCAGGAACATAGACACTTAAAAAAATATTTAAAAACTAATACCTTGAAAGATAACACGGACTTAAATTGTCTGAAACTTAAGGAAAGTTGTAATTTTTAAAAATCTGATAACTGAGGTTGAGGAGAAGGGTAGCAAGGGGAGTTAGTGGTAGATAGCATATTGATTGGGCTACAGAGTGGAAAATTATTGCCCTGTAGGTAGAGAAAGTGATCAACAGTGTGATAAAACGGTGGAGGGTTTTATGACTCTCCATCTACTACAGTGGGAAAGGGAAAAGGGCTTTTTAAACTCACTGTTTGGCAGAAAAGCACAAATATACACCCTGTTTGCATAGCCTTTTAGAAAGAAATCAATAGCATTTACATATTTGCACATTAAACAAAGAAACTTTCTTCATTATTGTGAGAGAATCCAGAGAGCAATGGTGGTGGAGCCTTTCCTTCCTTCCTTCCTTCCTTCCTTCCTTCCTTCCTTCCTTCCTTTCTTCCTTCCTTTCCTTCCTTCCCTTCCTTCCTTCTCTCCCCTCCCCTCCCCTCCCCTCCCCTCCCCTCCCTTCCCTTCTCCTCTCTCCTCTTCTCTTCTGTCTTTCTCTTCTTTTCAATGGAGCCTCCCTCTGTTGCTAGGCTGGACTGCAGTGATTCAATCTCAGCTCACTGCAACCTCCGCCTCCCGGGTCCTCAGCCTCCCAAGTAGCTGGGACTACAGGCGTCCGCAATACCCCCGGCTATTTTTTTTGTATTTTAGTAGAGACAGAGTTTCACCGTGTTAGCCAGGATGGTCTCGATCTCCTCACCTCGTGATCTTCTCGCCTCGGCCTCCCAAAGTGCTGAGATTACAGGCGTGCTCCACCACCCGGCCTGAGCCTTCCTTTCAATAGCCTTATAGAAGCTCCTCGAGGGCTCCTGCATTCTAGTCCTACCCTTCACTCATCTTATTTTTACCTTTTCTTTCAGTCTCTCTGAAGTACATAAAAAGTGTCAAAGAGGTTTCTCAGGGAAATTTCCCTCGAGTGTTCCTACATTTAATTTCAGTAGTTTGGATAAAGGGGGATCTGTTATAAGGAGCTTTCTTTGTTCAGCCACAAATTCTCTTATCTCAATATATTTGGTCTCTGCTAGATTATAAAATCCTTGAAGGCAGGGGATATATCTCCTCTGTCATTGATGCTTCCAGTAATGCTCCTTAGAACAAAACCTTGCAACTGGGAAATAGTGGAGAGAGCTCATTGAGCACTTTGTGTTAATAGCGGCAGATGGCCTGTTAGATTTCGCAGAAGAAAAGTCATTGTTGGGTAACCTCAGAGAAGTGACTTAGCTTTTCTGAGCTTCAGGTTCTTCATCTGTAAAGTTTGGATGCTTATATCTACCCACCAGGAATCACTTTTGTGAATGAAATAATGTTTGTAAAAAATACTGTATAATAGGTAATTTATGGATATATATACATATATAATATGTCTATATGTGAACATTTTATTATCATCTATGTATCTATCATATATATCTATATATCTATCATCTGTTTGTCTATGTATCTATGTATGTGTCTATGTATGTATGTGTGTATCTATCTATGTCATCTATCTCGTTCCTTCTCCTAAGATTTCTCGCACCCAGAAGCCCTGACTCCTTTATTCACACTCTTGTGTAGTCCGCTCCTTGAATCTGGACTGTAGCTGGATTGATGCTTTACGACATTCAAGGCTAGATTGTAAGAATCTTGCTGTGTCTTTTTGGGCCTCTTGGAATGCTCACTCTTGGAGCATTCCCTCTCAGGATCCAGCTGCAGTCTTCAGGCGTCAGGGATCTTGTGTAGGTGCGATCATCAGGTGGGCAGGTTGATAGTGTGCGATGCACTGCCGGCCAACAGATACCATCAACTGCCAGCCAAGTGAATAGGCCATTTTGGAT
The DNA here is from genome assembly GCA_963573385.1 of Cacajao melanocephalus. Lineage (NCBI taxonomy): Eukaryota > Metazoa > Chordata > Mammalia > Primates > Pitheciidae > Cacajao > Cacajao melanocephalus. The sequence goes on along the minus strand of CAUYLG010021361.1, from coordinate 16,573 downwards.
GGCCAGTCCTGTCGAAACCCCTGATGACTCCAGCCCCAGGTGCTGTCTGACTGCAATTGCATGAAAGACCCCAAGCAAGAACTGCCCAGCCGAGCTGAGTCAGTCCACAGAATCATGAGAGATAATATATAAAATGTGCAAATAAAAAAAATAAGTTTACAGTAGGTACTAAACCTGCTTGTTGAATAAACAGAAATGAAATAAGCTAGCTGCTCAGCAATCTCTCCCTTACCCCTTCCCTCCTGTCCCTGTTATTCATTGACACTCCCAATGCCACACATGCCACACCAGCCCTTATCCCCGAGGCTATTAAACTAGCTGCAGCTACATAAAAATGGAATTTGGTAAGCCCTTTCCTCAGGAGTCTTAGAGTCCAGCTGGGCAGAGAAGAAACTTCTCAAAAGGGGAAGCTGTTTATGCACTGCTGGGTTCTGGCATAGAATAATAAATGTTCAACTATCTGTTGTTAAAGGAAAACATTGCTTATTTTCTGTAAGACGCTGATTAGAGGCAGGAAACGTTATCCAGGATTTGAGGTGGCTTTTGATTATAGGGATTTTTTTTTCCAGCTTTTTTCTGATGTAGTTCTACCTTTCCTGGGATTTTCAAAAATTTTAAGAATTCAGGAGAACCAATTTCCACTAGTTTAGAAGCCACTAAAATGAGAAGGTATAGTATCTTATCGTATTCATTTTGGTACCTGTGCACTAGCTAATCACTTGGAAGATGCTTCTTCTTGTTCGTAACACAGTCAGTGCCATTTGGCCCTTGGTCAAGCGTAAACAGTGATTTTCACGCGCAAGGGCTGGAGCTTGGGCTGCAGCTGCCGTCCACTTCATTTGCTAGGGCCACATGGTCACCAGAGGCTTTTCTTCCATTACAGGTGATGCTACCCAAGAATGATTCCAGGAAACGGGAGGTGTGGGCAGGAAACCAATTGGGGTTCACAAGTAAATAAAGTGCAACTTATTTAATTTTTTTAAATTTTGAAAGAAATTCTCAACTTACTGACTTGTTTTAAAAATTGAATAAACAGGCTGGGCACAGTGGCTCACGCCCCTAACACTTTGGGAGGCCAAGGTGAGTGGTTTGTTTGAGTCCAGGATTTTGAGGCCAGCCTGGCCAACGTGGTGAAATCCTGTCTTTACTAAAACTACAAAAGAATTAGCTGGGCGTGGTGGCACATGCCTGTAATCCCAGCTACTTGGGTGGCTGAGGTACAAGAATTGCTTGAACCTGGGAGGTAAAGGTTGCAGTGAGCTGAGATGGTGCCACTGCACTCTAGCCTGAGCAACAGACTGAAACTTCATCTAAGCAAAAAGTGTAAATAAATATCATACATGTAAAGAATAAACCCATAAATCTCACATTGGCAATTTAAAGGCAGAGATGGACATGGAGAAGAGAAAGGGGGGTGCTTTGAGTGTGGAGAGAAGAGGGATAAGTGGCTTGGTGGATCCCAGGACGAGTCCATGTCACTTGGATATTTACTTGAATAAGGAGTGTAGAGATTCTGAGAATATCTCGAGTTGCATGTTTTTGTGCTTTTTCTTGTCTTTACAGTAAAATGTTTACATAGATAAAACACAAAACCTTTTTTTAAATTTTGTTGATACGGGTATACATACACATAAGAAGCCCAGTGAAAAATATTTTTTATGAGCAAATGGGTCAGTTACTCTGCAGAGCTCTTCATAGGACTTTCAAAAATTGTATCCTGAATGCAGTAATTACAACAACCTTCCAGAACAGAAATTGCATTCTGGAATGCAGCAGTCGGGAAGTATAGTATCTTCTAATGAGCTACTGGCTAAAGCTGCATTCCAACCTCTTGCTGCCATGTCTCGGTTTGTATCATTTCCACGGTGGCTTTTAATACTTCATTCCAATTGGATTGATTGGGTCCCCAGATCTGTCTTTGGTTTTGAGCCTGTCTCTTGAAATTGACCCCTCTTCAAGAAGCTTGATCCGTGTGTTCCATTCATGTAATTCTTCATTCATTCCTTCAACAAACATGTATTATCTGTCAACTCTGGGCCAAACAACTGTACTAGGAGCTGGGGATACACTGATGAACAAGGCTCCATTGTAGCCTTCTGACAGCTTCCAGGCTTGTGGGAAAGACCCATAGGTAATCAGGGGAACACCGGTAGGGAAACTGGAGTGATTCTGAACACTAAGGAAGCCATCAGAGAAGGGAAAAGTGGCATGTGTCCTTAGAGAGTCTGAGTTGAGACCTAGATAAATGAATCTTCCAGGTGAAGGCCAGGGTGTGGGGAAACATAGTAAGAAGAGATACTGGAATTGCAAGTATTTGAGATGTTGTTTGGAGGTTCCTGATTTTGCCCTGAGATCTGTAAAGATACCTAGATGTAGAGATGCTTACGCTAGTCCTGATTTAAACAAAATTTTAAACTGAGTGACTAATGCAAGACTTAGTCACCTTTTAAGCTATGAGCTGTTTTGCAGACTAAATGTGCTCTGCTTGCACTCATGTCTGTCAGCAAGGCTTCTCTTGAATCTCACTGACCCTCTGAAGCCAAGTTTCAGTCTGTGTTAGTGGTGGTAGTCACTCCCATTTTGGAAGAGGGATTATATATATATATATATATATATATATATATATGTGTGTGTATATATATATGTATATATATATATATATATTTTAGGTTCTGGGGTACACGTGAAGAACATGCAGGATTGTTGCATAGGTACATACACGACAATGTGGTTTGCTGCCTCCATCCCCATCACCTATATCTGGTATTTCTCCCCATGTTATCCCTCCCCAACTCCCTACTCCCCACTGTCTCTCCCCTAGTCCCCCCCGCCATAGACCTCAGTGTGTGATGCTCCCCTCCTTGTGTCCATGTGTTCTCGTTGCTCAACACCCGCCTATGAGTGAGAACATGCTATGTTTGATTTTCTGTTCCTGTGTCAGTTTGCTGAGAATAATGGTTTCCAGGTTCATCCATGTCCCTACAAAAGACACGAACTCGTTTTTTATGGCTGTATAGTATTCCATGGTGTATATGTGTCACATTTTCCCGGTCCAGTCTATCACTGATGGGCATTTGGGTTGGTTCCAAAGGGATTTTTTTCCTTTGACTTTTATGGTTGCATCTCAGTGACGTTGTTGATGATGATTATGTTCTGTAATCTTAGTTGCTCCCTTTTGTGCCTACAAGCATTCCAAGATGTTAGCATTTATTTCTAATTGCAGTACTTTAATTTCATTTTATATATTTTTTACTGTGGTGACATATACGCAACATAAAACTTACCATTTTAACCATTTTAAAGAGTATAGTTCCGTGACATTAAGTACATTTGCAATTGTTGTGCAAGCAACAGTCACCATCCATCTCCAATAATTCCCCATTTCACCTTCTTCTAGCGCCTGGCAACCACCATTCTACTTTCTGTCTCTATTAATTTGACTACTCTGGGTACCTCATATAGTCATTTTACATTTTAAACTTTTTGGCAGAATGGCTGTCAGACTTGAAGTGTTATTGGAGAAAGATTGTACAGGATGAATTACTGAAAATGTTAATGCATTTAAGTGTTCTGCACACAGTTCTAAAATTTTCTGCGAATGTATAATTTATTCTGAAGCTGGCTATATCAGGGTGCCTTAAGTCATCGTTGATGAGAGAGGTCAAAACTTTTTGCCTGATGAAGACTATTAAACAATTAAGATGGCATAATAGCACTACAGGTATAAATTATGTCATGAGAGTCTATCTGATTTGATTGGATCTTTCTCCCATATGTAAGATGAAATGTCCTCCAGCTGAAATAGTCTTATTCGATATTCCTCAGCACAACTTCGTTAGTAGCTCCCTTAATGCATGAGAGACGATGGTAAATATTATGATGTATTTTTATAATCACTCATTTTACACATTTCTGAAGATAGTAAAAATAATATTTTGTTTCAGTTACAAATATCTGAGAAACAACACTTTATACTCTAATGTATAACAATTTCTTAATGGTGAAAGTGACTGAGAAAGATAGAAAACTATAGCTCACATTGTCCCAAACCTTTGTAAAAAATATTTCATAGTAAGATTACAGACATACTTAGATTATAAATAATTTTATTGCCAAGTTATCCATGTGAAAATTTAATTAACATAAATTATACGTTGCAGTAAAAATGATCTCTTTAATGGCCACGTTTTGGCTTTTACAATCTTTTGCTTTCAATATGATGTCATCTTTGCCAGAACGATCTGAAAAAAGCCTTCACTCTTAGAACTCATTCCTTTATAGGAGTTCTAGTTCTTAGGTTGCAGTAAAGATGGAGGAACCTCATTAATTCTCACTTTGCTAATCCATAAACTCTGTAAGTTCCACAAAAATTCTTCAGCAATACCATTTTACTTTACAGGAAACATTTTATAGCCAGGAGCTCTAGGCAAATCTCAAATCACTAAGAATCCATTACTTTTGCCAAATATACTACAGGCCATTCACTAGCAATCATAAAATATTATGACTCAACTGCATTTATCTAAATAAACTAGTAAAGCAAATATCATGATTCCAAATTCAGATGTGAAAAAATCATGTGCACATATTCACATATTTCCCTACATTATGTGTGTGTGTGAGCTTGTTATGGTAGCCCCTAGTAATTTGTGAATTACACTTCCCTGTATTCATGGCTCTTTGCTACTCCTTCCAACAAAAGGAGAATTACATTTTTTTTCATTCTTTGACTGCAGGCTGGTCTTGTGATTTGATTTGACCAATAGTATCTGGCAGAAGTGACACTGGATGTCTTCTGAGGCCAGGCTTACAGAGGCTGGGGAGCTTCTGCGTTTGGTCTCTTGCTAACCTGACTCCATGCTGTGAACAATTATGCTCAAGAAGAAAGACCTTCTTCAGCGAAAGGCCCAGGAGAGCTCAGGCCTAGTCAACCGCCAGCTGACTATACCCAGGCAAGACCAGAAAAGAATTCCTCAGTCAACCTAGAGACTCATGAGAAATAATAAATGGTGGTTGTTTAAAACCATGAAGTTTTAGGGTGTTTTGTATGAGGATGTCCAGTTGCTCCAGCACCATTTGTGGGAAAGGCTACCTTTGCTTCACTGCATTGCCTTTGCTATTTCAGAGAAACTGAAATAGAAATTGTTACCTGGCAGTAAGTGCAAGTGTAGCAAAATCCTAAAACATGTGACAATGGTTTGGTGACTGGGTGGCAGGTAGAGGCTGCAATAGAAGCAAGAAGTTTGTTAGCAGTCGCTGGAAGAACAATGAGGAAATGGCTATTGTTAAGATTTCAGAAAAACTTAAGGAGGTGCCTAACAGACTCTGTCACCAGACAGAGAATCTTAAGGGCATTGTTTCATAGCAGCTTGACATGTCCAAAGTAGAGATATGTCTTGAAAAGAATTATAGATATGCCTTTTGGGCTTGGAGAGAAACTTTGTAAAATTAATAGGAAACCCACAAAGTTTTTTGAGAGTGTTGTATTTGTGAGAGCACTGTCAGCTTGGACTGAAAAGGAAAGAGAGAGTTCAAAATTAGAAAGAGGCCTCTGGACTCTCAACTTTCCATGGGCAGAAAGAAGACTAAGAAAGCTTCTTAGCTGCAAACATGGGCCATTTTTGAAGATAAATGAAAGGTGTCTCAGAGGGTAAAGCCACAAGGCTAGAACCAAGAGCTGGGAAGAATAAGAATGGAGAGAACCAATCTTAGGGAGCAGAATTGGCCCCCAGTAAAGGAACATTCTTTATTCTCAGGAGAGAAGGCCTGAAACATGTGCCCAGCTGGATTTCAGAGTTTTTATGGGCCAGGGACAGTTCTGTGTCTCCCATCCCCTTGTTTTGAGTGGAAGTATCAATTGCAGTTATCTTATCCTTGCCTTTCTATTGTACATTAGGTGTCTGTGGGGCAGATAATTGTCTTTTTAGTTCGAAGAGCTCTAGATTAAGAGTTGCTCCACCAAAGAGCCATTCTTTAGTATCCTCATCTGTATTGGTACTTGATGATCTGCATGAGATCATGGGCTCTGAGCCTGATGCTGGGATTGGATGAAACTTTGGGGATTTGCATGTGAAGGAGATGTGAATCAATGGGGCCGAATGGAAGCTGTGGCCCAATAATACTTAGAATAATGGCCCCTGATGAATCATGTCTTTCTGTGTTCATGCCTTTTGGTGATGTGACTTTGCTGCTCCTCTCATCAAAAGGTGGCATCTAGTCCCTCACTCCTTCAATATGGGCTGGGCGAATGGACTGGCTCTGACCAATGGGACATAGCAGTAGCAACACTGTCCAGCTTCTGAGGCTAGAGTCTTAAAGGCGTGGGGCCTGTGCTTTTCTGTTGTGGACTTTGGCAGTCACCATGCAGTGAAAAACTTCTACATAAAATACAGTGTGGAGAGAGAGGCGCAGCTATTTCAGTCGACGCAGCAGAGCACAGAACCCAGCTGGTCTACCAGCAGAATATGGTTGGATAAGTCAGCCCAGTGGGAGCAATGGAACTTCCTGTTCAACCCCCAGAATCATGAGTAAGAATAAACTGTTGTTATTTTAAGCCACTAGGTCTTGGGTATGGCTTATTATACAGCAATAGATAACTGACGCAAATTAGAATTTAGAACTGGTTGTTGTGAATAAAGATTTCCTTTATTATTTTATTTATTAATTATTTTATTTTATTTTATTGAGACGGAGTCTTGCTCTGTTGACCAGGCTGGCTCACTGCAACCTCTGCCTCCTGGGTTCAAGGAATTCCTGTGCTTCAGCCTCGTGAGTAGCTGGGATTACAGGTGCCACCACCAAGCCCAGCTAATTTTTGTATTTTTAGTGAAGACTGGGTTTCACCATGTTGGCTAGGGTGGTCTTAAACTCCTGACCTCAGGTGATCCACCCGCCTCGGCCTCCCAAAGTGCTGGGATTATAGGCGTGAGCCACTATGCCCAGCCTCCTGAATTATTTTTGCCTGCTTGTAGTAATATAGCTCCTTGATATGTGGCTTGGTTGCTAGTGTGAGGTCTTTGGCTGCTGGAAGTTAAGTTAAAGCTGGAAAACCTTAAGAAGAAAGGGTCCAAGAAACGTAAAGTGTGACAGGGTCCAATTCAGTTGCTTGGGAGCTGCGACTGTAATTGAAGGCTACGTGTGGTTTACCTTTGTAATCCCAGCACTTTTGGAGGCCTGCTGGCATTGCCAAATTACGGAACAATTTTAGAGTTGACTCCATCTGAGATAAAATCTTAGCTCTGGCACTTATTAACTTTTTAAACAAATTAGTAGATTTTATATTTTAGAGCAGTTTTAGGTTCACAGAAAAATTGGGCTGAAAATACAGAGAGTTTCCATATACCCCTGTCCCCACACACACATACCTCCCCCACTATGACATCTCCCAGCACAGCGGTACATTTGTCACACTCCATGAACCTACATTGACCTGTTAATATCACCCAAAGTCCATATTTCACATTAGGCTTCACTCTTGGTGGTGTACATCCTACAGGTTTTGACATGTGTATAATGACATGTGTCCACCATTGTAGTGTTATATGGATGAGTTTCACTGCTCTAGAATTCCTCTGTGCTCTCCTTATTCATCTCTCCCTTCTTCTTAACCCCTGGAAACCATTCATCTTTTTACACTATTGTTTTTCATTTTCCAGAATATTATGTAGTTGGAATCACACAACCTGTGGCCTTTTCAGATTGACTTCTTTCACTTGTAATATGTATTCAAGGCTGGGTGCGGTGGCTCACGCCTGTAATCGCAGCACTGTGGGAGGCTGAGGGGGGTGGATCATGAGGTCAGGAGATGGAGACCATCCTGGCCAACATGGTGAAACTTCATCTCTACTAAAGTACAAAAAATTAGCCAGGCATGGTGGTGTGCACCTGTAGTCCCAGCCCTCAGGAGGCTGAGGCAGGAGAATTGCTTGAACCCAGGAGATGGAGATTACAGTGAGCTGAGATTGTGCCACTGCACTCTAGCCTGACAACAGAGCGAGACTCCGTCTCAAAAAAAAAAAGTATCTTATGCAAATTTTTTCACCCAGCATGAGCTTGTCTTTTTATTCTCTTGACATTGTCTTTCCCAGAGGAGGAGTTTTACATATTTAAAATTGATATATCATAGTTGAACATATTTCGGGATACATGTGATATTTTGATACATGTATATAATGTGAGGGCAGTTAGGCGATTGAGATATCCATCACCTCAAACACGTAACTCTTCTCTGTGTTGGGAACATTACAATTCTTCTATTTTGAAATATATAATAAATTATTGTTAACTATAATTTTCCTAGTATACTATCAAATACTAGAACTTATTTCTTCTAACTATATTTTTATATTTATTAACCGACTTCTCTTCATTGGTCCCAGGTTTTAGTTGGATTATTATTATTATTATTTTTCCTACTGATTTGTGTGAGCTCCTTATGTATTCTGGTTATTAATTCCTTGCCAGATGGGTAGTGTGTAAACACTTTCTCCCATGTTGTGGGCTGTTGCATTGTTTCCTTTGTTGTGCAGAAGATTTTTAGCTTGATGTGATCCCATTTATTTATTTTTGCTTTTGTTGCCTGTGCTTGTGAGCTCGTACTCAAGAAATCATTGGCCAAAACAACATCCTGGAGTGTTTTCCCAATGTTTTCTTCTGGTAGTTTCATAGTTTTAGGTTCTGGAGTTAAGTCTTTAATCCATTTTGATTTGATTTTTGTATATGGTGAGAGATAGATAGGGGTCTAGTTTCATGCTTCTTCCTATGGATATCCAGTTTTCCCAGGACCGTTTATTAAAGAAACTGTCCCTTCCTTAGTGTATATTCTTGGCACTTTGGCTGAAAATAAGTTGGCTTAAGTGCATGGATTAATTTCTGGGTTCTCCATTCTGTTCCATTTGTCTATGTATGTGTTTTTTATTGCAGTACCATGTGGTTTTGGTTACATAGCTTTGTAGTATAATTTGAAGTCAGGCAGTGTGATGCCTCAAGCTTTGTTCTTTTTTCTCCAGATTGCTTTAACTATTTGGGGTCTTTTGTGGTTTCATATGAATTTTAGGATTGTTTTTCTATTTCTGTAAAGAAGGTCATAGGTATTTTGATAGAGATTGCATTGAATCTGTAGATTGCTTTGGGTAGTATGGATATTTTAACAATGTTGATTCTTGCAATCCATAAACATGTCATATCTTTCCATTTTTTGGTGTCTTCTTCAATTTCTTTCATCAGTGTTTTATAGTTTTCATTGATGAGAACTTTCACTTCTTAAGTTTATTTTTAGGCATGAGAACTTTCACTTCTTTAGTTAAGTTTATTTTTAGATATTTTATTTTATTTGTAGCTATTTCTATATGAAATGCTACTGATTCTTGTATGTTGATTTTGTATCCTGCAACTTTACTGATTTGTTTATTGGTGCTAATAGTTTTGGGTGAATGGAGTTTTAGGTTTTTCTAAATATAAGATCACATCATCTGCAAACAAAGATAATTTGACTTCTTCCATTCCAGTTTGTATTCCCTTTATATCTTTTTCTTGTCTAATGGCTCTGGCTAAGACTTCTAGTGCTGTGTTGAATAAAATTGGTGAAAGAAGGCATCCTTATCTTGTTCCAGATTTTAGAGTAAAGGTTTTTAGTTTTTCCTCATTCAGTATGATAACAACTGTGGGTTTGTCATATATGGCTTTCATTGTATTGGAGTATGTTCTTTCTATGCTAGGTTTGTTGAGAGTTTTTATCATGGAAGGATGTTGAATTTTATTGAATGTCTTTTCAGCATCTATTGAAATGGTAATGTAGTTTTTGTTATTCATTCTGTTGACATGAAGCATCACATTAATTGATTTGCATATGTTGAACTGTCCTTGCATCTCTGGGATGAATCCCAATTGATCATGATAAATGATCGTTTTAATGTGTTGAATTCAGTTTGCTAGTATTTTGTTGAAGATTTTTGTTGACTTTTTAATATTCACCTTTATCCAGCAATCTTGCTATAATCACTTTTTAGTTCTAGAAGGGTTTTTTTTTTTTAGTCTTTTAAAAAAATTTTCGAAACAATCCTGTAACCTTTGAATGAATACAGTTTTATTTCTTCCTTCCTAATCTGCATACCTTTTATTTCCTTTTACTGTCTTATTGCATTAACTAGGGCTTCCAGTACAGTGCTGAAAATCAGTGGCAAGAGGGGACATCCTCCCCTGTTTGTGATCTTAGTGGGAAAGTTCTGAGTTTCTCACCATTAAGTATGATGTTAGCTGTAGGTTTTTGGTAGATGTTCTTTATCATGTTGAGGAACTTCTCTTTATTCCTAGTTTGCTGAGAGTTTTAATCATAAATGAGTATTGGATTTTGTCAAATGCTTTTCGTGTATCTATTGATATGATTTTGTGATTTTTCTTCTTTAGCCTATTGATGTGATGGATTATATTAACGGATTTTTGAATAGTGAATTGGTCTTGCATACTTGGGATAAGTTCCACTCAGTTGTGCATAATTCTTTTTATGCATTGTTGGATTTGAGTTGCTAATATTTCATTGAGGATTTTTGCTTCTATGCTCATGACAGGTGTTGGTCTGTACATTTCTTTTCCTGCAATGTCTTTGTCTGATTTTGGTATTGGGGTAACACTGACCTCATAGAATGAGTTAGGAAGTATTCTCTTTGCTTACACCTTCTGGAAGAGAGTATATCTATAAGTTATGTAGGTACAATTTCTAGTTTAACTATTTGGTAGAATTCACTAGTGAACCTGTCTGGGTTTGTTGCTTTCACTCTTACAAGGTGCTTTATACAAGGACATTTTAAATTATTGATTCAATTTCTCTAATAGATATAGGCCTATACAGATTGTCTATTCTTGTGTGAGTTTTGGCAGATTGTGCCTTTTAAGAAATTAGTACATTTCATCTAGGTTATAAAATTTGTGGGTGGGTGTTGATCATAATGGTCCTTTATTATCCTTTTAACGTCCATGGGATCTGTAGTGACATTCTCTCTTTCATTTGCGATACTAGTAATTTGTGTTCTCCTGCTCTTTTTTAAAAAAATTTAGCCTGGCTAGAGGTTTATCAATTTTATTGATCTCTTCAAAGGACAAGATTTTACTTCTAGTTGTTTTTCCCTATTATTATTATTATTATTATTAATTTTGAGACAGGATCTTACTCTGTCACATAGGCTGGAGTGCATTGGTGCTATCTCAGCTGACTACAATCTCTACTTCCCAAGCCATCCTCCCATCTCAGTCTCCTGAGTAGCTGTGACTACAGGTGCATGCCACCATGCCTGGCTAAATTTTTGTATTTTTAATAGAGATGGGGTTTCACCATGTTGCCCAGGCTGGTCTAGAACTCCAGGACTCAAGCAATCCACTGGCCTTGGCATCCCAAAGTGCAGGGATTACAGGTGTGTCACCACACCTTTTTGCTTTTCTGTATTAATTTTCTGTTATAAATTTCCTTGATTTCTACTCTAAGTTTTATTATTCTTTTTGCTTACTTTGGGTTATTTTTTTCTTCTTTTTCTAGTTTTCTAGGATAGAAGCTTAGGTTATTGATTTTTGATCTTCTTTTCTAATATATGCATTCAATGCTATAAATTTTTTTTCTAAGCACTACTGTTCCTATATCCACAAATTTTGGTAAGTTGCATTTTTATTTTCACTTAGTTCAAAATATTTAAAACTATATCTTGAGATTTCTTCTTTTTCTCATGTGCTACATAGACATGTGTTGTTAAATCTCCAAGTATTTTGGATTTTTAAAGCTATCTTTTTGTTGTTGATTTCTAGTTTAGCTCCATTGTGGTCTGAGAGCATACTTTGTATAATTTCTATTCTTTTAAATTTGTTAAGATATATTTTATGGCCTAAGATAGGCCAGAATGTGGCCTATCTTGGAGAATGTTCCGTGTGAACTTGAGGAAAATGTATAATTTGCTGTTGTTGGATGAAGTAGTCTATAGATGTCAATTATATCCAGTTGATTGATGGTGCTGTTGAGTTCAGTTATGTCCTTACTGATTTTATTTTTATGCCTGTTGGATTTGTCCATTTCTGATAAAGGTGTGTTAAAGTGTCCAAATATAATAGTGCTTTTATCTATTCTGCCTTGCAATTTGATCCGTTTTTGCCTCATGTATTTTGGCACTGTGTAAGGTGCATGCACATTAAAGATTGTTATGTCTTCTCTAAGTATTGATTTCTCAATTGTCATTATCATTATTCCTGATAAATTTCTTTGCTCTGAAATCTGTTCTGTTGAAATTAATATAAATAATCTCATTTTCCCTTGATTAGTGTTGGCATGGTAAATCTTTCCCCATCTCTTTACTTTTAATCTACTTATGTCTTTACGTTTAAAGTGGGTTTCTTGTCTACAACATGTAGTTGGGTCATGTTTTTTGATCCACTTTGAACATCTATCTTTTGTGCAGTGGTAGGAACTTGGCTCACTTCAGCCTTGACCTCCCAGGTGCAAGCGATCCTCCCACTTCAGCCTCCAGAGCAGCTGGGACTACAGGTATGTGCCACCATGCTTGGCTAGTTTTTGTACTTTTTTTTTTAGTAGAGACGGGGTTTTGCATGTTGCCCAGGATGATCTTGAACTCCTGAGCTTAAGGGATCTGCCTGCCTTGTTCTCCCAATATATTGGGATTATAGGCATGAGCCACCACACCCAGCCCTCCATTTATCTTTTAAGTGGTATATGTGGAAGACTGACATTTCAGGTGATTATGGATATAGCTGAATTGATGTCTGCCATACTTGTTATTGTTTTCTATTGGTTGCTCTAGTTCTTTGTTCCATTTTTGTCTTCCACATTTTTTTTGCCTTTTGCAGTTTTTAAAAATTCATATTTTAATTTTTAAAATAATTTAATGCATTTTAAAATTTACAGGAGCAGCACAGAAGACAGACAATATTAGAAACATGTACTCTCATGTAGGATAACTCAGAATAGTGAATAAATGGGGTCTACTGTATGGTAAAAATGCTACAAACACCATTTGGTTACCATCCATAGAAGTGGAATTGTTTTAAAAAATCCAAATGCTGGCATTGTCCAGAAAAATTTACAGGTTTGTTTATAATTATTATAAAGTTGAACTGCTGAAACTTGTTCACTGAAACATTTTGACTTGCATTAATGCCTTACGTCCCTACATTTATATTAAAAATTCACACACAAATAAAAATGGAAAAACTGCCAATACCTGTATTTTTCCACTGACAATCATGTACTTAGGTTCCTTTTGACCCCATGGGAAAAAAAAAATCTTAACATTCAGAACTATCAATAACAGGTGAAGATAATTTTTTTTTTTTGAGAATGAAATGTTTCCCATCATAGTGGATCTTTAGAACTATCAATAACAGGTGAAGATAAATTTTTTTAAAATAATGAAATGTTTCCCATCATAGTGGCCCTTAAGTGTATTCTCCATGTATGGGGCATGTTAGCTGCATGTCTTTTGGCACGATTGTTACACGTTTGGCATGGATAGCACACAGGTTGATGTCTTCAGAAAGGCCTCACTTGTCTCCTGCAAAGCACCAATAGCTGTGCTTTGGAAGCGCAGATCTGCTTTAAAGTCCTGAGCAATTTCTCACAGCAGATGCTGGGTGGGAAGTTTGCGAAACAGGAGTTCCTTGACTTCAGATGACGTCTGATTTCCCGTAGTGCCACGGTACGGGGCCTGGGACCATGAGTTCCTTCGCCCCTCCAGTAGAGGGCGCACTCTGCCAGCAGCTCTTGTGGCCGGTGGCTTCCTGGGCGCTTTACACCGGTGGCCTTGCGGGCAGCCCGCTTTGTGGGAGCAGAGGTGTGGAGACCTGCTGGCTTAGCCCCCCTCCTTCATGGAGTGCACAGGGGTAGAGGTGGTGCTGGTGTTAGACAGCGAAGGTAGGGCGGGGAGGCTCCTTTTGCAGTTTTAATTAAGCATTTTATATGATTCTATTTTCTCTCCTTTTTCAGCATATCAACTACACTTTTTTAAAAAAATTGGGTTGCCTGAGAGCTCGCAAGGTACTTTTACAATTAATCCAAATTCACTTTCAAATAACACTATACTGTGTCAGGAGTAATACAAATATCTTTTGAAAAATGTATGTATGTATGTATATTTTGAGACAGAGTCTCACTCTGTCGCCCAGGCTGGAGTGCAGTGGCGCGATCTCAGCTCACTGCAACCTCCACCTCCCGGGTTCAAGGGATTCTCCTGCCTCAGCGTCCTGAGTAGCTGGGATTACAGGCGTGAACCACCACACCTGGCTAATTTTTTTTTCTGTATTTTTAGTAGAGGCAGGGTTTCAACATGTTGGCCAGGCTGGTCTCAAACTCCTGACCTCAGGTGATCTGCCCTCCTTGGCCTCCCTAAAGTGCTGGGAGTACAGGTGTGAGCCACCACATCCGGCCACAAATATAGCAAAATACATCCTGATTTCACTTTTGTGTCCATTGTATCATTGCTGTCATTCATTTCACTTATACGTAAGCATAAAGAAACACACACACATAGATATGCATACACAAGCATGTATACACACACAGAAATAAATACATTGTTGCTATTATTTTAAATAAATAATTATCTTTTAGATCAATTAAGGATGAGAAAAATATGTTTTTATTTTGCCTTCACTTATTCCTTCTCTGATGCTCTTCCTTTCTTTTTGCAGATCTGACTTTCTGACCTATATCACTTTTTTTTTTCTCTCTGAAGAACTTCTTTTAAAATTTATTGCAAAGCAGGTCGACTGGCAACAATTTTCCTCATTTTTTTTTTTGTTAACTTCTGGTTTCTTTCAAGATTTTTCCTTTTGGTTTTTCTGAAGTTTGAATATGATATGCTCAGGTACAGTTTTTTTCCATTTTGCATTTTCCTTCTTTATGTTCTCTGAGCTTCCTGGATCTGTGGTTTAGTGTCTGACATTAATTTGAGGGAAATTTGCAGTCAGTATTGCTTCACATACTACTTCTGTTCTTTTATTTTTTTCTCCTTCTGGGATTTCCCCTATGCAGATATTACACCTTTTGTAATTGTCCCATAGTTTTTTGATATTCTATTCAGTGTGTTTCAGTCTTTTTTTCTGTTTGTGTTTCAGTTTGGAAGTTTCTGTTATCATATCCCCCAGCTCAGAGATTTTTTTCCTCGGCCATGTCCAGTCTCTTTGTGAGCTGTGAGCACATCAAAGGCATTCTTTGTCTCTATTACAGTGTTTTTGAACTTTAGTATTTCTTTTTGATTCCTTCTTAGACTTGCCATCTCTATGCCTACATTATCCAGTGTTCTTACATGTTGCCTACTTTCTTCATTAAAGCCCTTCACATTCTAAATCATATGAGGGAGTAGGAGCTGGGATTTTCCCTTTTCCCACATGGAAGGCTAGAGCAGGCTGGGATTGGTTATTTCCCTTCTTCAGGTCTGTTAGGCTCTGAAAAACATGTGGCAGGTGAGGCTCGGGTAAAACAGTTTCTCTTGAGGGTAGGTCTTTTTAGAAGAACAGAATGCTCTGTTTTATCTCAACCCCCCTACCCCTTGCTGGAAGCTTAAGGGGTTCCTTCCTTCCTTCCTTCCTTCCTTCCTTCCTTCCTTCCTTCCTTCCCTCCCTCCATTCTTCCTTTCTTCCTCCCTCCCTCCCTTCTTTCTTCCTCCCTCCCTCCCTTCTTCCTTCCTTCCTCTTTCTTTCTTCTTTCTTTCTTTTTTATTTTATTTATTTATTTTTTATTTTTAAAAGAAAGAAAAAGAGAGGAAAGAAAGTGAGAGTGAAAGAAGGAAAAAAAAGAATGTAAGAGAGAAAGAAAGAGGAAGAGAAAGAGGGAGAGAGAACGGGATTCTTGTTCTATTGCCCAGGCTACAATGCAGTCTAAAAATGGGTACTAAAAACCTCTTTTTTGCCAATAATTGTGCTTAACAATGGAGACAGGAAGGAATAAGGGATGAAAATAACAAACAAGCAGCCAACCAGTGTTTTACTTAACCCTGTGAAATGCTATGTAATTACTGAGGAGTGATTTACTTACAATTATGTTGTCACTTTTAAAATAGGTGTAATGTGATACTGAGAAAAATGTATGTTTTGTGGCTTTGGGGTGGAGAGTTCTGTAAATATTTTTTAAGTTTACTTGTTCCAGGTCTGAGTTCAAGTCCTGGATATCCTTGTTAATTTTCTATCTCGTTGTCTGTCTAATATTGACAGTATCATGTTAAAGTCTCCCAATATTATTGTGTGTGAGTCTAAGTCTCTTTGTAAGTCGTTAAGAACCTGCCTTATGTATTTGGGTGTTCCTGTATTGGGTGCATATATATTTAGGATCGTTAGCTCTTCTTGTTGTATTGATCCTTTGACCACCATGTAATGTCCCTCTTTGTTTCTTATGGTCTTTGTTGCTTTAAAATCTCTTTTATCATAGATGAAAATTGCAGCTTCTGTTTTTTTTTTTTTTTTCTCTCCGTTTGGTTGGTATGTCTTCCACCATCTCTCTGTTTTGAGTCTTTGTGTATCCTTGCATGTGAGATGGGTCTAGATACAGCATACTGATGGATTTTAGCTTTTTAACCAATTTGCCTGT
>CAUYLG010021360.1:0-13218 GCA_963573385.1 Cacajao melanocephalus | reverse complement strand
AAGCGCCGTGCTGGGGCACCGGCAAAATAGCCGCGCCGGCCAAAAAAGTCGCGCTGGGGACCCGTGTGGCTCCTCCGCCGGGAATCTCCTAGTCTGTGGGCAACAAGAATTCGTCTGAACGTGCGGCGTCCACTCGCTCTCTGCGCTTTCACTGGGAGCTACAACCCTGAGCTGTTGTTAATCGGCCAACTTGGATCTCTCAAGTTACTTCTTAAAGTTATTTTATTTCTTGTTGTAAGGCATAGACTTGGGCTTCATTTTGTGATCTAATATGAATGTCATTTTATTTTAATAGTCCATTTGTATTTTTGATATGACAGATAAAACCGGTCTTAATGTGTTACAGAGGTCCACATTCCCTTATCCATAACTTTGAAATCCAAAAGTCTTTAAAAATGGATAGTATTTATTTAATTAATTTGATGGAAAAATGTAACCTGAAATGTTATGAGGCTAATTATAATATCTGTTTAGCCTACTTTCTTTAAAAGCAAAATGTTTGCATACAAAAATATTATAAAGTGCTGCTCCAGGCATCACCAGGTCTGGTGTTTAAACACCAGGGGTGTTTAAAGTATATGTTGTCTACACTAGTTTTTCCTTCCAATATGTGAACAATTCTAAAGCCCAAAATATGATGGAGCCAAAGGATAAGTGATTGTGCACCTATGTAATCTTACATTTTTCATCCTTTATAGTTTTATTTTTTCCATCTTTATTGAGGTGTAGTTGAAATCTTTTACAACTCTAAAAAATACTTTTACTTTTTGGTCTGTTTGCTTGTTTTTGCATTTATTTCTTTTCATATATGAGAAGGTTTGTGTTTTTGCTCCAGTGATCAACTTTTGTTACTTGAAATAATACTCTTAATCCTCTATTTCTCTAGATTGTATTCATTCATATCTTTATGTGAACAATAAAATTACTTTATTTATTTTACCTCTGCCCTCCACTATCTCCTCCACCAACCAACTTAATCAATATATTGTTCTTTATTTTTCTAATACATGAATTTGTGATTATAAATGTATTCCTTAAGAGTCTCCTGTAATGCAGATACTTCCTTAGTTTGCCACCATAGGGCCAGACTATTGTAAAGGACCCTAAATGATCTGAGATTTTACCCTATTTGTAAGTGAAACATTAGCCTTCCATGTTTCACGGATGCTAGTGGAAAACATGAGACTCCAATACTAGCAACAAAGGAAAACAAAGGACTATTTAATGCACACAATAGTAATAGTGGCCAGTATCAGCATTTTTGCATTAGAAAACTGAGACCCCATTCTCACAAGGCTATTCATAGACTGCCAGATGACACTTGCACAAATAATAGTTTGCTTTTTAAGAGAGGATTCCTGAGTATAGAAAAAATGTAATATTTTATAATGAGCAGTAAGCTTCAGTACCCTTTGCTCTGGAAGGAGACATTATCTTATTACGTTGTATAGCAAGCATGCCCACCTTTGGCTCCAGAGGGAGACACTGTCTTTATCTTCTCAGGTCATATATTGTACAAAAATTCTTAAAAAGGCAGTTTAGAAAAAAGGTCAGTCGGGCCAGGTGTGGTGGCTCACGCCTGTAATCCCAGCACTTTGAGAGGCTGAGGCAGGCGGATCACGAGGTCAAGAGATCGAGACCATCCTGGCCAACATGGTGAAACCCAGTCTCTACTAAAAGTACAAAAAATTAGCCAGGTGTGGTGGTGCGTGCCTGTAGTCCCAGCTACTTGGGAGGCTAAGGCAGGAGAATTGCTTGAAACCAGAAAATGGAAGTAGCAGTGAGCCTGGATCGCGCCACTGCACTCCAGCATGGCGATAGAGCGAGACTATGTCTAAAATAAAAAAAAAAAAAATAAAGAAAGAAGGGCAGTCAGTCCTCTGCTTGCAAGACATATAAAAACGTGAGAGCCCCATGGAGGATTATTCACCGCCAATATCTACCACTCATCTCTACACCACTATGGCTTCTGGAGAATTTTTCCATGAGTATCCTCTATCAGCCAGTCTGACCTGACCAAAAGTGTCTGGGACAAAATCATTTAGAAGTGTCTCTTACAGCAATTAATTGAGTCTGGCATCATAGGACTCCAAACCAGAGTGAGGCTCACCTGCAATATCTTGCCCACTAAGGTCCTAGAAACAAACAGCTCAAAAAATCCCATAAACCAACCTTAAAATGCCAGATGGCTTTCTCCTCAATTTCCTGTGTTGACCTTGCCACCTGGCAGGAAGCATGAATTCAGGGATGTATTAGCAATTGCACAGACTCCTCCTGGGCCCACAAGGAGGAAGCTTCTAATAATTCTTTTCATCACTATGACTCTGAATACTTTCTTGAGATTAACATGAGTGCCTTCCAAGACCAAAATGGTGACATTGATCACTTCAACTAAAATCAAGAGCAAATTGTGAATGCCTTTTCTAATTGAATGAACACCACTATAGGGATAACAGCCCTTAGGATGTGAATGAATAGTCAGCATCTCTCTAAAAGATTCTCCTTTATAACCAAGGGTAGCCTCGTTGTGGAGAGATCTTCACCATCATCTGGGGCCTACACTTCTTGGAACCAAGCTGTATAAAAGAAAGCTTCTGCAACCAGCTGGTGCACCATTTGCTCTCTCTGTAGTAAACATGGGATTTAAGCTATGGATTTCCAAGTGCACCCACTCAGTAAAATTGTGTTTCTAGTGGCTCTTTCTAAAATCTACTGCACTATCTTTCTCTGCTTTGTCCTGTATTTCAGCTGATCTCTTCTATCTCCACTGCTTTTTAAATCCATTTCAGATATTTTGGTTTATAGAATTTCACTTCATTTTTAGCTTTGCCAAAAGTAGTTTTGAATTTTGTTTCTCAATATTGATTTCTTGAAAGTTTACAAGGAGCTGAATGGGACGTGCTGATTTTATACAATCACATTCAAACCAGGTACCTCAGAGAATTCTGTTAAATACTGCTCACAGATAAGTCGATACACATAATTTGCAAAAATGATATAAAATCTTCATCTGCAATGTTTACTGTTGTGTATTCAGTACCCTGGAACAATGTCTCACAAGCAATAGGTATTTAATAAATACTTCCTAGCATAAGAAAGTCTATGTACATATAAATTGCCTATCATTCATTTAAAATGTCACTCTTTCTGGTATTTTCCTACAGCAGCCAAAAAGAATGTGGCAAATATGTAGATATGGATATGGATGGAGCTCAAAAACTTAAAATTCAGTAAAAGAAAATTGCCAAACCTTAAATATAAAAAATTTCCTTTATATTAATAAGAACAAGAAAAAAACAAGACAATAATAGCTGATCTCTAAAACTAAACGTGGATGTGTGTGCATGCATGTTTGAAAAAGAAGGTAGGGTGTCAGAGAGCCTTTAACCTTCTCTAAATTTTTCTATTTTAAAATGAGACTGTAAAATACTATACTTGTATAATTTGGAATTAATTGGAAGCCATATCTTATTTTTACTGAGAGTTAATGTTATATAGTGGAGCACCTCTCTTTCTCCCCCAGTAGATTATTGCCACAGATAGAGTTTTCAGAAAACAGACTCACCTGGAGACGGAGAGGTCTGCATTACGGAAGTTTGGGAGAGAGTGCTCACTGAAGCAATATCTATGAGGGATGACGAAAGCAGCGTTAAGCAAAGGTTTGTCTGTGACACAGTTAACATACAGACTTCATCAAGTCACAGAGATTCTAGCACTGAGATGGTCCCTCAGAGTAGCTCTGTTAAATAGTGGTAAGAAGACAGACTTTATTTTATGTATATTAGGCACCCTTTGAAGGGTTTGGCTAGTCTTATGATCAAATTTAGATTGTATATTGATCATTCTGCCAACAATGTGGAAGAGAACAAAACAGAAGGAAACAAGATGAATCACAGGCTTTTTCCATAGTTTGAAATAAACACTAATGAAGCTCTCAAATCTCTATTTCAGAAGTTACAGTAAAAATGAAGAAAATTAATTAGGAAATAGGACTTGGTTCTGCATCAGGGTAAAGGAGAGAGTGGAGTATAAAATTATCCCGTTTTCCGGCTAGTGTGACTAGGTAGTGGAATTAAGCGAAATAAAAACACAAGAGAAACGACAGTTTTGGAAAGGAAGTCCATTAGACCCTTCAAACCAGAGGGCATCTTGTTCACCATTTTATCCCCAGCCCCCAGCATAATGCTAAGCATGTAGCAATATCATCAAAAGAGACGGAATTAGACAAGTCAGGAGAGTGGATGAAGTGACATTCAAGACCCTTTTCTAGTACATCATTGCACTTAAAGAGGGGGTCCTGAACACTGTAATATTCTAAGCTTCTGAAATCACTCCTTGCAGAAGTACCTGAAATCACATTGTCTTTCAGAGGGAATGTCTAGATGACATCTACAGAAGGCTTTCAAAAGTTCAATAGAGATGCTCTGGGCTTCTGCAAAGGCTTAATTCCAACAGTGTTTGTTAAATATATTGAAACAGACTTTAATTATTTTTAAAGCTGTACATGAAAATATACACTCAACTGTCTACTTGAATCACATCTGAGCACTTCAGGGACCACTCCTGTATTCATTTGCCATTTTATTTTTTATTTTTGATAGTGAAAGTAAACGTTATAATTTGGGGCTTACAATATAAATTCACACTAATGTAATAACTATATATATACTTTATGAAAGAATGCATATTTAAATGGTTATATTACTTTAACATACATGAAAACACTGATTTTACTTTATCTCTTCTTTTTACAGACAAAGAAATTTAAACCTGAAAAAGTAAAATGATATGCCCAGGACACACAGCACATCAATGGAAGAGATAGAGCTAAAATTCAGTTGTCCTAAATAAGAGAATGATGCTCTTTTCATTGTACTACACTGCTGGAGAGAGATGGAATTTTCATTCAGGGAACATCCTGCTGCCACTGTTAAGTAGTTACATTACCCCTTGTAGATACTGCGATTGAGTGATTCCAAAAGCATTTATGGAACATATGAAGGTCAAGAAGAACCATACCATTTATTTAGGAAGCAAAAATTAGAGTCTATAAATTATAAACAAAGGTAATGACTCTGATATAAAGAGGAGTCACAGTGAATGAATTAAATCCACATGAGTCTATAGAAAGAGATTAATTAAAAACACATTATCAAGGTGAAGGCTAGGCTGTTGAATAGACAAGAGAGAAAATAAGTTTCTGCTTCTTTTTTTTTTTTTTTTTTTTGCGACAGAGTCTTGCTCTGTCACCAGGCACCAGGCTGGAGTGCAGTGGCGCAATCTCAGCTCACTGCAATCTCCGCCTGCTGGGTTAAAGCAATTCTCCTGCCTCAGCCTCTCGAGTAGCTGGAACTACAGGTGCATGCCACCATGCCCAACTAATTTTTGTATTTTTTTTAGTAGAGACGGGGTTTCACCATGTTGGCCAGGATAGTCTCGATCTCTTGACCTCGTGATCCTCCCACCTCAGCCTCCCAAAGTGCTGGGATTACAGGCACGAGCCACCGCACCCTGCCGCCTCCTTTTTTCACTAAGGAAATTATCTCTTATTTTCAGTTTCTCTTGAAAGCTCTCTTCGGATATGTTCATTTTGTCAGCCAACCAGGTGTCATTCACCAAATGTTTCTTGTACAGTTAGCGGCACTCTGCTAAGCTCACTAAGCCTTGAAGTCACAGAGAATAAACAGCAATCCCCACCTAATATTGTGGGGCTCACACCTATGGAGAAGGAGAGGAAGGTCTGTTTTTCCTCCCTAATATTGAACCATTTTTATTTCCTCTACCTCATCACTTTTTGGAGAAAAATGCTAGGAATAGTGAGTGAATTGATTGCTTCATTAGGTAAAGGTAATCATCTTCATGGAAGATAATGAATATTTATTTTTATCTGCTTATATTCATTACAATCTTGCTAAACTAGCCAAGTTCTTCTTATATACAGTATTATAATCACAGTAGAGTTTATATGTTATCTTTTGATTCTACTACACCTTAAAAAAACTTACTATTTTTGTCTTATCATATTAAGAAGTAATTAAATTAGAATTAAACTAAATTAGAATAAGGTGAGCGTACTTCTGCTATAAAGAACCAGACAGTAAACATTTTAAGCTATGCAAGCCATATGGTCTCTGTCAGATCTACTCAGCTCTACCACTGCAATGTGAAAGCAGCCATAGACAACATGTAAACCGTTATGTCTGTGTTCCAATAAAACTTTATTTACCAACACTAAAATTTGAATTTCAAATAATGTTTGCATGTCACAAAATATTATTTTTCTTTTGATTTTTTTCAACCATTGAAAATGTGAACTCATTCTTAGTCTGCAGGATGCAAAGGCCAGATTTGGCCCAGAGACCATGGTTTGCCCACTCCTGAGTTAGAACTGTAACTTCATTATAAATTTTACCTAGAGTTAAATTTCAATTCAGGGATTTTAAGGAAGAAAAAAACCAGCTGAAGACCTATATTTGACTCTATTGAGAGTTTGAAATTATTTCCTGTTTGAACATGACATGATCAAGAAACAGCATCATGGAAAGAAGAGGATTGTAATCCCAAAGGTGTCCATCACAATAAGCAATCAATGTTCCTTATGTACAAAGCAACCTTCTGTGGCTCTGTGGAACTGTACTTTGTTCATATTTATTGCTAGTGAAGAAGCTGTAGAATTTTGTTCATGAGCTTGCCAGCTCTGCTGAGAGATCATGAGACATACTGAGCTTGCTGCAAAATATGTACCTGGTCAACCCTGATCATCAATTCGAGGGTAAAAAAAGCAACAACAATAGCGAAACACATCTGTAAAGTGTACAAAACTACCAATCTTTGTTCGAGAACCTTGGCTGACCATAACAATATGAAACTTACACTGTGCAAATCAAATCAGAGTTCTGTCTGATTCACACAACCAGAACTCACCTAGAGAACTGCTCAGAATTTGATAGACAGTTGCCCAAGCCTTAATTTTATAAGTCACTGAAACATCTTCAAGTCTTAACTGAGATTCCACATTTAGGAAAGCTGGTAGGCATGCCCAAGTTATGCCTAATTTCACTAACATCAAAATATTTTATCACCTCACACGTCAGTGAGAAGCCTTATATTTCAGAAGAACTAACAGAAATCTGTTATGAAAGTCTCAGTAATTAGTACGAGGAAAAAATAGGCGATATTAGCACTTTGTAGAATGATGCATTTCCCTAAGCCCTGCTAATAAGTCAACCCTCTAGTGGTTCTTTGAAAGATGTAACATCAACCAACTGTTCAACATTAATATAATCTTGCTTTTCCCATCTTTGGCCCTAATTTAGAGGTTAATTATAACATCAGTTACAGAAACCAATTTTTAAAAATTTAGAATCAATTCATATTTGGATAAATGTGGGCTTTTTTCCTTCTCCACACATCCACTGCATTGAAAGAAATACTTCTCTGCTTCAAAAACTTCAGGACCAGTACCATCATATATGTATGTGTGTGTGTGTGTGTGTGTGTGTGTGTGTGTGTGTATGTGTGTATATAAATGTGTATATATATGTGTATATACATATATGTATACATACATATATATGTACATATATATATATAATGTGTTTGTGTGTGTCTCTCTCTACATATATATAGACACACACAGATTTGTCCATGGTTCCTGGCTCATAACTCCATAGCCCTTCTTATAACGTTACAGTGCTTTAGGCCTCAGAACCAAGCCTTGGAAAACAGAACCTCTCCCTCTCTCTCTCTGACCATCTCCTGCCTTCCTTTCACATGTTCTTTTTTCCTCCCAAGAAAAGAATCTTTCCTTGCCTTTCTGTCTTGAACATAAAGAAACTCTCTGGGACAGGTGCAGTGGCTGATGACTGTAATTCCAGCATTTTAGGGGGTCAAGGTGGGAGGATCACTTGAACCCAAAAGTTCAAGGCCAGCCTGGGCAAGTGACGAGACCTCATTTCTATAAAAAATAACTACTAAAAAAATTATTACTACTTCAAAAATATTTATCTTCCGTTTTAGATGACAAACTGTATGGCAATTATTATGCAAAATATACTCACCTACCGTATAATACAACAGAATAAACCCCAGAAAAATTTCTAGAGAGATGCTCAAGAAAATTTACTGAAATAGGATTCATTGATTATACACACACACACACACACTCATATACACATTTATATACACTGCCAAAATACCACCGTGTCTACCAAAATATAATAGTATTCATCAGTAGCTAAGATACAAACTGGAATTGAATGATTTTATTTTAAAATATGTGAGAATTTTTTTGTTTAATATCAACTTTCAGTGTGCTTTGGAAAACAAGAATAAAAGGCATTAGTAGATGTTTCTGTTCTCCCTGTAAGCTTTTCATCTCTTATTTTAACACGAAAGCCTATTTTCTAGGGGCCTTTCCATTTTAATTCAATCAGTTGCAAATTAATTTTCTGGGGAACAAAAGGTATTCCTGAGAGATGGTGTATGATTTTCATATTGCTTTTATTTTTATCTTTAGGTTTAAAAAAGAAAACAAAATTAATGAAGTTCATAGTAATAATCTTCCTTTCATATAATTTTTTTAGATCTCATTATGAATTTTTTAGTTGTTTAAAATATTTTTATAGTCAAGGTTCACTGCTATTCAAATGAACATCAGCCAGTTCTCCAAAAGTGTTAATTATGGCATACACAAATGATGTGATAAACTCCAGGAATCAAAGAGAATTAGCTTTAATATGCAGTCTTTCTATGTGATATGATTTATATGTATTATATACAACCCAAGCTTGCTTTCCTTTGGTGTCCCAGGCTTTTGCTCTTTGTTTATTTCATTACCCTCCCACAGCTAATTGCTAATTTTTCCTCTTTATCAATTTTTCAGAAGCAAAGGAATTCATCCCAAATACATTAGAGGGATATTGCATACAACTAAAAAGTTGCTAACTACAAAAGAACTAAAATACTTAGGAGGAAAGTAGAGATCCAGCTTGTACAGACTTTGCAGATTATCAAGTTCTCACTGAGATCTTCTCTTCTTGTCATTGTTACACAATTGTTAACAACTTAGAACCTATATCCATAGAGAGCAGCTAAAAATGAAAATTCAAAGGCCATGGATCTCCAATTCCTAACAGCAATAACTTGACCAATTTGGGGATCTAGCTTTATAGAAATGGAAACTGCTCATTCAAAGTTTCCATGAACACTTATTCACTCCTCAAGTGATATAATCATTCTTTCAACTGCTGATAAGCAAGGAGAGATGATGCCCTCTGTTATAAGAAACCTGGGACACTCTGATACTCTACAGCCACTGCAACACGATGGATATCACGGGGTAGTCAAAAGTAAGTCACAGACAAAGATTACAGTGTCATCAAAACTGAAAGATTTCAAGAGAATCATACACTCTGACTCTCTTTTTCTCTTAGACCAGACATCTGTCCAGTTTCTCCACAGCTTAAGAAACAGGCATTTCTCTTGGTTACAATGACACACTGGTACAAGGATGAAAAGCAACCTTGTTGTTCCATCTTAGATATGTTCCGGACAAAAGCTATGTGTGTGCACAAGCATGTGAGTGAGCACATGCACATGAGTGTGTCTCCCTGATCTGTTCATTCCCAGGATTCATCTGTCTTTCTCAAACCCCCACAGTTACATTGCACTTGGGGAATGACAGTGCCTTGGTAGCAGACTCATTCCTCAAGTGTGGTTGCTTTGGTCTTTGAGAAGCTTCCTCTGGCAGCATTGACTGAGGGTTTATAGTTTTCATCCTTGGAAATAAATCAGGCCTTGTCCTTCTTGAAATCATAAATCAATGACTATACTCAAATAGTGTTTTCAGAAAGATAACAGCTTTGCTTTTTCTTTTTTAATGTGGCAATTTTACTGACTGCTTAGCATTCTATAATCAGAAAGTAGTTAAAAAGCTTTCAAGATTATCCTTGATATTTAGAACCTTTTTTCTAACTATATATCCCTCAGGTATCTGAAGGGCATAAGCCATGTCTACAGGGCTCTTTCTCGCTGACCCAGTCAGAGCACTGGTAATGAGGGAGAGCTCTTCTGAAGACCTTATGACCCATGTCAGCTTATGTAATAAATAAAGTATTAGTAACAAAGTAATTGATTCCTCAGAATACAAACACATAAAGTATGTCAGGCTAGAGCAAACCTCCTTTTTTTGCTTTACAAAATACAAACAGTACAGGGTTGATTTTAGAAAGGAAACCAATCTATGAATATAATATATAGGTAATATGTATCACCCTCTCATATAGGGAGATTTGTGGTTTACAATTCGACTGGTAAGGTGATTTGAATGAGAAAGGAAGGACATCATCAAAGGACAGTCACTTTGTCTCAATTTGTGGGACATACGCAGGGCCCAAAAGGCATGAATCCTGAGATAGAACAAGATGAATACTCTCCCTGCAGTCACCAAACAGCACATGTTCAGTAAGTAATGGGCTTCTTTTTTATGTTTCATTTATCAAACTATAGTGCACTAAATGCTAACTGATGCCAAGCCATATATGTGTGTGCTTTCTCATGGTGGGTCCTTAGGGAGTGTATCTGGTTCACCATGATCTTCCTTTTCTGTAGTTTTCCAGATAAAGGGAAAGACTGTCCAGGTGTCACTAGTATGTCTGAAGTGGGAGAAGCCCCCTTCTCCTTTTTCCTGCCTTGGTCTCCACTATTACTTTAGGTGACTTCTTGTCTTCCTCCACCCAAACTATCACAGGGAAGGATGTGCAACATAAGGAACCGCTGAATCTTCATGCAAATCCTCCTCAGTTATGATGGCTACAGTCAGAATTGGTTCTCTGTATGATTGCACCATGTACAATCTTCTCTATGACTAGAGAATGTAAAAACCCTTGCAGTGGTGATGAAAGGGCCATCAGATCATAACTTACACTCCCTGTGTCTCTGAGAACTTCAGCTTTTCCCTATTTTGAGATGCAAATTCTACTTGGCACCACACTCCCCACTACTGCACATATTCAAAAATATTCCTCCACATAATCCCCCTTACACTCTTAAATGTCTTAAAAGCCCTTTAATGCTTTTTACATTGCTTATAAGATGAACAAAATTTAAAATCCTTAATGAGACCCCATGATCTCACTTGCCTGTTCAGCCCATCAAAGTCCAAGTGCCCCTGGTTCTCTGTGCTCCACCGCAACTATTCTTCTCTGAGTTCCTGAATATAATGCTTTCCTTTCCATCTTTGGGAAAATATATGCAGTCCCCTTTCCCTGCTGGCCATTGCCTTGGTCAGTCAGCTCATGCTAATTATCACATCTCCATTTAAACGTCCATCTGACAGCACATGGAACTTTTTGTAAATGGGACAATAAGATTAATTAGACGTTAAGAAACTTCTGGATTGGGAAATTAAATTATATACAAAAAGAATGAATTGAAATGGTGAATTTACAGTAGACACTGAGAAAAACAGACAAACTAAGGAAAACACTTTTACATTTTTGACACTTTGAGCTGTCCAAGGACAAATAGCCAGAGGAGCACAAAGTTCAGCCTAGACTGAACTGCACAGGTGCCATACCCGACCAAGGCCCTCTATAATACTAATCATAAAAACACCACATGCAAATGAAGTTAATAGTAACTAAGAGTAGAATTACATGTGGATGTGCCGCCTCTTCTTTGGGGAAGGCTCAGAAGAGGAATTTGGGAAGAATCTGTCAGACGTACAAAGTGCAAGTTGACAGAAGATAGACAAAGAGATCAAGTTGGCCTGAGAGCTGCTGAGGTTATCACAGTCAGGATGCCAGCAGTGCCTCACTTGTTCTGCCTGCAGCATTGTTTCATGAAAGGAAAACTCAGGGCTCAGTGATTCTACAATAACTTTTTCTACAAAATCAGCCCATCTTCAAAGAAGTTTTGTGAATCAGCTTAGGTTACAAGTATTTTTCTTAGCATACAAAGACACTTCTTTCCCTCTTACCAAATTCTCTTCCAAGAAACACCCAAAACAGTTATTGTGATAAATACAAGAGAAAATAAAATGCTGATTGCAATTGTGATCAAATGTTTGTGCTATGATTTTTAAGCTCTGTCTCACCAACTAGACTGTAAACACTCATGGGAAGAATCTGTTTCGGTCACAGACAGTTGCTTATTATGTTACCTGGAACATATTTGGAACTCAATAAATAGATGGCTGGCTGAATGAGTGGCATGGAGAATCTATGTAATTGTGGGTATTTGTTCAACCAATTGATGCTGGACATAGGAGAAGTCCCCCACTGCACAACAGACACCAAATGTAATGAATGCTAACAAGAAGTAGAAGATGCTCCAAGACAAATTTTTCCACTTGATGGCAGTCTCACAGGGACAAGCTGATTTTCCTTCTTACTCATAAAATTGTCCTCCCACCACCTCCATCAACATACAATGTTCTTCTTAATGTGTTGAACCTGGAATTTGCGCAGTGAGGGAGGGGGATTGTTCTTTTTATTTATTTTTTATTTTTTTGAAAGAAAGAAAAAGAGAGAAAAGAAGAAAGAAGGAAAGAGTGAAAGAAAGAAAAAAAAAGAATGTAAGAGAGAAAGAAAGAGGAAGAGAAAGAAGGAGAGAGAATGGGATTCTTCTTCTATTGCCCAGGCTAGAATGCAGTCTAAAAATGGGTATTAAAAACCTCTTTTATACCAATAATTGTGCTTAACAGTGGAGACGAATAAGGGATGAAAATAACAAACAAGCAGCCAACCAATATTTTATTTAAACCTGTGAAATGCTATGCAACTGCTGAAGAGTGATTTACTTCCAATTATGTGGTCACTTTTAAAATAGGTGTAAAGTGATACTGAGAAAAATGTATGTTTTGTGGATTTGGGGTGGAGAGTTCTGTAAATATTTGTTAAGTTTACTTGTTCCAGGTCTGAGTTCAACTCCTGGATAACCTTGTTAATTTTCTATCTTGTTGATCTGTCTAATATTGACAGTATAATGTTAAAATCTCCCACTATTATTGTGTGGGAGGCTAAGGCTCTTTGTAAGTCATTAAGAACCTGCCTTATGTATCTGGGTGTTCCTGTATTGGGTGCGTATATATTTAGAATCGTTAGCTCTTCTTCTTGCATTGATCCTTTCACCACCATGTAATGTCCCTCTTTGTTTCTTATGGTCTTTGTTGCTTTAAAGTCTGTTTTATCAGAGATGAAAATTGTTTTTTTTTTT